>APFE030266742.1:26008-42668 GCA_000404065.3 Pinus taeda | reverse complement strand
CAGGTGGAACTGCAGTAACACCTGGAGTGAAGGGTCTCAGATGACTGATCATCTCTGAGCTGGAGAAAAGGTTGAGCAATTGGCGCTACTTTTGGGCTGAAAAGCGTGCCAGGAGGGCCATTGGCGCTACTTTTGGGCTGAAAAGCGTGCCAATTTTGAGCAATTGGTGCTACTTTTGGGCTAAAAAGTGTGCCAGAAAAATTATCACTAAAATTGGCGTGGATCCGTGGCTATTAAGTGCGCCAATTTTCGTTCACTTCGCGAATTTTTGTTTTCCGCAATTGGCGCGGATTTTTAGCTATTCAGAGCGCCATAGAGCCAACCTCTTTCTCTCTGGAAATCTGCAATTTTGTTTTTTTTGCAGATCAGAGTTTCTTGGTGGTGGCACGTGGAGATTCTGCTCAGTGGCAGCAGATTTGATTTGCCTAGTGGTGCCGAATCGAGATCCTTGATCAGTTCGGTGGCAGCAGATCGGATCTGCCCGGTGGTGGCAAAGTGAGATCCTTGATCGCTCGGTGGTAGCAGATCGGATCTGCCCGGTGGTGGCGAAGTGAGATCCTTGATCGCTCGGTGGTAGCAGATCAGATCTGCCCGGTGGTGGCAAAGTGAGATCCTTTATCGCTCGGTGGTAGTAGATCGGATCTGCCCGGTGGTGGCGAATTGAAGTCCGTGATATGTTCAGTGGCAGCAGATTGGACTTGCCCGGTGGTGGCAGTTTTAAGTGTTCAGTTGGGTGAAAATGAACAACAGTTTGGAATCATACCTCCACGGGTCTGGCAAGCTCGATGGAACGAATTTCTCCAACTGGAAGTTCAAAATGCAAACCTTGCTGGAGAGTGCGAACGCGTGGTCGATCGTCTTGGGAAATGAACAGAGAGCCGGAAATGCAACCCAAGAATAGGACTGGGATAAGAGAGAAACAAAGGCAAAAGTAATACTGAAGATGTCTGTCAAAGACAACATTATCCCTCATATTCGAGACTGCAAGTCGGCCGCGGACATCTGGGATACGATCAAGGGTCTGTACGAGACACAGAACTCAAATCGTGTTCTAGCACTTAAAGGGAAATTGTTTGCACTAAGGATGGGTGAGAATGAATCAGTTGGTGGATTCATGGCCAGAGTTGAGGATCTGAAAGATCAGTTGGGAGCCATTGGAGAGAAGGTATCAGATTCAGACCTGGTTACACTTACACTGAACAGAATGACAGATGAATATCAGACATTCATCTCAGCGTTGTCAGCGAGGGAGAAAGCCCCCTTGTTTGATGAACTGACAACGATTCTGCTCCAGGAGGAGGAGCGACGACAGAATCTAAAGACTCAGGGCAATGATCTTGCTTTGATGGCGAAGAGAAAACAGCACAGAGGAAAATAGCGCTAGTACCAACAACAACAACAACAACCACAACAGCAGTAGAGAGGAGCCAACTCCTTTCAAGGGAAATCATCTAGAGGTATGACTGATACTTATGTTAAGAGATGTTTTTATTATGGAAAGGCTGGTCACCAGATCAGAGAGTGTTACAAGAAGCAAGCCGATGAAAGAAGAAGCAAACAGAAGAAACATGAAGGTTGTGTTGCTGAAGAAGATGAAGATCACAGCTATGATCTTAGGCTATTTACAGTCGACTGTGCACTTTCTGCATCAAGAGGAGATGATGACAATACATGGTATGTCGATTCAGGCGCATCCTCGCACATGACTGGTAAGAAAGAATATTTTGAGTTTCTTGAAGAATCTGCATATGGATCCAAAATTTATTTGTGTGATGACAGTGGGTATGAGATCAAAGGTTGTGGAGATATTCCTGTGAAACTACCAAGTGGTGATATCAAGCATCTTAAAAATGTTTTATATGTTCCAGGAATCAAAAAGAATTTGATCTATGTCTCTATGATAACAAACCAGGACATGCAGGTACAATTCTTCAAGAATGGATGTGTCATTCAGGATAGCAAATTGGAGACAGTTGCAACAGGAGTACACGTGGGGAATTTGTATAGACTGGATGCAAGGAGCATACCACAACAGGCGATGGTTGGAACAACATCAACAACTGAGAATCTCTGGCACCAGAGATTTGGACATATCAATCTACAAGATCTCATCCTGCTTAAAAATAAAGGTATGGTCGATGGACTTCCTTCTTTACATAATGTCAAACTGGAATGTGATGGTTGTGCACTAGGGAAGATGCATAGAGATGAATTCCCTGTGCATGTCAACAGAAAACAAAGAGACATCCTAGAGCTAGTGCATACAGATATTTGTGGACCTATGCAGACTAGGTCTTTAGGAGGTGCATATTATTTTCTACTGTTTGTAGATGATTGCACTAGGTTCTCTTGGGTGTATTTTTTAAGCAACAAGAGTCAAGCTTTTAGATATTTTAAATAATTTAAAGTGATGATAGAGAACCAAACAACAAAGAAGATAAAAATTCTCTGCTCAGATCAAGGGGGGGAATACAGGTTAAATGAGTTCATGAACTTCTGCAAGCAGCATGGGATTATACAACAATTTAGAGTGCCACACACCCCACAGCAGAATGGAGTAGCAGAATGCAAGAACAGGACCCTGGTGGAGTGCGCCAGAAGCATGCTTCAAGGTAAGGGCATTTCTAATGGTCTTTGGGCAGAAGCCATTAATACTGCTGTTTATTTAAAGAATAGGAGTCCCACCAAATGTTTAGGCTTCAAAACCCCTTTTGAAGCATTGTTTGGACTCAAACTAGCAGTTGATCATCTGAGAATATTTGGATCTAAAGCTTTTGCTCATGTACCGAAACCAGATAGGAAAAAGCTAGATCCCAAAGCCTTGAAATGCATATTTGTAGGATATGGCACAGAGTATAAACCATACAAATTATGTAATCCTATGACTCATAAAGTGTTTGCAAGCAGAGATGTTATATTTCATGAACAGATAGAAGATGGAAAGAAAGACTCTGATGATGAAAGCCATATTCCATTTTTGATAGAACTAAACAGTGAAGATGAAGAAGAACAGGTGCAGGAGCAGGAGCAGAAATATGAAGAAGTAGCAGCAGATGACATAATAAGTGATGATACAGGCCTGGACAGTACTGAAACAGAAAGAGTTGAGTTGAGTTCTTTACCTAGAAGATCAGGTAGAAATACTAGACTACCTGCAAAACTTAGAGGCTATGCTTTAATGTCCAAGATTTTGAACATTGTAGAACCCTTAAATTATGAAGAAGCAAGTAGATCAGATGAATGGAGGGCTGCAATGCATGAAGAAATGGAATCCATTTATAGAAACCATACTTGGGACTTAGTTGAGCTGCCAGAAGGAAAAACCCCTATAGGTTGTAAATTGCTGTATAAACCTAAGATAAATGCAGATGGTACTGTAGAAAAATTCAAATCAAGACTGGTAGCAAAGGGTTATTCACAACAGGAAGGAATTGATTTCGATGACACCTTTGCCCCTGTAGCCAAACTTAATACAATTAGAATGCTAATCTGTTTAGCAACAAAGCATAAATGGAAGCTACACCAGTTAGATGTTAAATCTGCATTTTTGAATGGGGAATTAAAAGAAGAAATATATTTAGTACAGCCTCCTGGATTTGTGAAAAAGGGGCAAGAGCATTTAGTGTGTAAACTGCATAAGGCACTCTATGGATTGAAACAAGCACCCAGGTCATGGTATGATAAAATTGATTCATTTTTTGTTCAGCATAGTTTCCATAAGAGCCTCAACGATCCAAATCTGTACACCAAGATAAATAAACAGAGGCAAATCATTTTGATTTCTTTGTATGTAGATGACATGATAATAATAGGGAATGCATATAGTTTAATCAAAGAAATCAAGCAGCAAATGTCACAGGAATTTGAAATGAAAGACCTTGGCGATCTTCATTATTGCCTAGGACTGGAAGTGTGGAAAGATTCTGGTCAAAATTTTCTAACTCAAGGAAAGTATGCCAGAAACATATTGGAAAGATTCAGAATGGAACAGTGTAAAACAACAGCAACACCATTGCAGCAGAATCTTAAGTTAAGCAGTGACGATGGCACAAAACAGGTGGATGCTACTTTGTATAGACAGCTAGTTGGAAGTCTGATCTATCTCACGACAACTAGGCCTGATTTGGCATACTCTGTTAGTGTGCTGAGCCAGTTTATGTCCAGACCACTTGACAATCACTGGAATGCAGCAAAATGTGTGTTGAGATACCTTAGTGGTACTTGTAATTATGGTATTTTATACACTGACAGTTTTGATGTTACTTTAGCAGGTTATTCTGATTATGATTGGGCAAGTAACCTGGATGATCGTAGATCCATCATAGGTTATGCATTTAGCATTGGATCCGGGGTTATTTCATGGTGCAGCAAAAAGCAAAGCACTGTAGCATTATCGTCATGTGAAGCAGAGTACCAAGCGTTGTGTGCAGCTACATGCGAAGCTATTTGGTTGAGGAGATTGCTTAGTGATGTAGACGAAGGACAAAACGCAGCAACCAGCATCAAAACAGACAATCAAAGCACAATAAAGCTTGCATACAATCTAGTTTTCCATAAGAATATTAAACATATTGATACTCAATTTCACTTTGTACGGGAAAAGATATAGTCTAAGGAAATTTGTGTGGATTATTGTAATACCTGTGATAATTTAACTGACATCTTTACTAAGCCTCTAGGGCAAATAAAGTTTGAATTACTTAGAGGGATGTTAGGTGTGCAAAATAACCCTTTCTTCATTAAGGGGGGGAGTTAGAAATAATGAAGAAATGGTTATGTGGTTGTAACATTACCTTCTTACTTTAGGAGTTGTTTCTAGAATTTAGGAGGATGGTTTCAACTACCTACTTTTCAGTCATGTATTTAATATGTAATATTCATTCATTGTAATGTGTTGAGTGAACGAGAGAGAGAGTCTCCTCCTTGTATGAGTGCAGTCTCCAGGTGATGTAAACACCTGTGAGCTGCAACTCCTTCTGATTAATTCAAGTTTCATTATTTTAATCTAGAGTTAGACATGGATGACAGAGATGGATTAAAGAAGATCCAATGGTTCATCTCATTCCTCAAAAACCCTAAAATGCCCCACCTACTCATTTATCTTCATTTGCAAGGGAACTCATTCACAGTGAGGATATTTTTGGGGAAATATGGAACAATTTCATTTTGGAAATGTTTAGCACCACTTGCTCTGGTTTAGAGGTTTCAGGTTTGCACCTGGCATTGCTTTAATGTCCTCGGTGTCGCTAGACAATAATGCCACCGTGAACAGGGAAGGACAAGTAGTAGACATGTTCGCACTTCCTGTCACTATGGCTTCTTCTTCGGGGCACTCTTTTGTCCTCCTCCGATGGGAAAAAAACTACCATATGCCTCCAATGTTCTTACCGTCTATATTTAATTTTTATGCAGGGAAGAGACATGATTAATTTTTTTTTTTAATTCTTTGATTTCAGGAAATCGACATTATCATCACGTTAGTTGTTGTAGTTGGTATTATCTCTAGTCATCGATGGGCATATGTTCTTATTGAATTCTTACCGATAATCACTAAATTTTGGGTTTCCTACTAAAACTTGTAACACCGTCGTACTATGTGGTTTATCAACCTTAGCTTCTTCTCTATCCTTTGTGTCCTAGAAATGCTGATGTTTCTGTCTTGGTTTTCAAATGGTGAGAAGGTCTTGAAGAGACAACCTTTTCCTGGAGTGCTCCCAAGTATTATAGTTCTATTGTTGTTCATAAGTATTTTGTTTTAACGCCTAGGTGCTGCAAGACTACTAACACAAACTCTATTTGTTACTTACCATGAGTCAAGAAGGGAGTAGCCCTTAATCCAAAACCAATCTTTCACAAGTCTCATATGCAATACTAAATATCACATTTTTATTTATTAGCACAATTTATACTACCCATATTCTCATGCTAAATTGGTAATTTTCAATTTCACTTTCGCAGGTAATGTCTTACCTTATTCGCAAAGATTTCTCTATTCAAGGATGAAATCGGTTTGCGACTCGCTAATTTTTTCTATTGTCTACTCAGTTTGGTTCATCGTTTCTTCATCTCCTTCAAAGATCATGTGAGCATGGGTTGAAAAGAAATTCTCTTTCTGATTATATTCCTATATCTCTGATGGCATACATAGTCATAGGATTGGTCGGATTCATTGTTATTTCCACTTTTGGTTAGGCGTAACCCTAATATATTAGGGAGTCCTATTTATTTCATCATAACCACTACTAGAATGTTTCCTGTAATGGAAAAGTTCAACACAATTATTATTGTTATTTCCCTCTTCAACAGAGAGTGTAGTTCGACAGGGCTGTTATTCTCAATGTCCACTTAGCAAAGAGTAATATTTTGGTTTATATAAAATGTTACGAACATTCCTTATTTAAACCTTGAATTTAACCTTGTTCACCAATTTAGTTGAAACTTCTTATGCCTTTATTTATGTCATATTTGCACGTACATGGCCTGGTTCAATTGAATGCAATGTTTGTCGTAATGAATTTATGGCTTAGTATGATATCATCAAGGATATAATGGATATGATTAGGTCAAAATTACACATAACTTCATTTTGATTTTGATTTATTACAACTTGTTGAAATCCTTTTCTTCATGACTATTGGGAAAATTCAGTTCAAGGTAGCATGTAAGGGTATTCTGATACCTCTATTTCCAATGCTTATACTCTTAGATGATGTAATTTTAATTATTACCATAGTTCATGATTAACGGTCAACAACCCCTGGCTCTATCCAACTTGGTGCGACCTCCAAGAATCCTTACAATTATAAATAACTCGCTTGTGGATTCTTAATATTTTCTATCCCTTTGTCTTTGCGGTGGAAATTATCCTGGTGTAGAAGTTATGGGGTTTTTAATTATACTTCATCTCTACACCTATTAGTTTGACAACTCCTATCTATTTGATCGACGACATGTATTCCCCTATCAGTCTTAGCATTGCATTTGGATTACCGATCCACCTCTAATTTTTAAAGCTTATCTAAAGCATAAAGGGATTCTTATTAAGAACGGTATAGTAGTTTGTGCTTACCAAAATAAAAAATAAGAGTGATATAACTCAATAATAACTCAATTAAAAATTTTCTAGCTTGACTCAACGCAAGTCAAGCACATCGGTTTAGGCACTGTCACCACTTCACAATTTACTATGTATATGAGGATTCTCCTCCTCTATAGAAGACAATAATTGATCTCTTTTATTGCTATATTCAGTCTTCGGAAATAATATGTTTAAATGATGCACATTACTATCTCCTCCTTAGGTGTTATTATTTGATTTCCTTCATGTATGATAACTTGGAAGCATTACACTTCTGATTTGTTGATCCATCAATAACAGAGTTTAGGGTTATAAATAATAAAAATGCATTCGTACAAGATTTAATAGTATAAACCACACTAGTTGGTTCGAAACGCGTCGACAAATGTCTTTGTCATGTGATTTACGCCGAAGCTCTTCTTATAAAGATTTAATAGTATAAATATGATTTTCGTTCAACATCTACCAATTAAAACTCTTTTGTCACTTTACCTAGTAATTATATATATTCTAAAATTTATTCTTCCCATATTAAATCTTTAAGGAATTACATCTAACTATGATTGTCAAAATCCCTCCTTGATGTATGTCAACCTTTGATTTAGTTATCATCAAATCTATGTATGTCTGACTTAAATCATACTGTGAACTATAAGTTTACTCTATACCACCACTCGATAAGATAGATCCAATATCTGATAGTTGCATGGAATCATTTTTAATCTTCTTGATCTCCACTCCTGATGGGTCTAAATCCTTTAGCATAAAATCTTTAGGCATCCACTAATTTCACTTCTGTCAAATAGATAAATCATAAATATGACAAGATTTTTCTATTATAGATAATCATAATTGACTTTTGTATAACATTTATAGATAAGCACATAAAATACAATAATTCAGCTAACATAAGTCTATCCACACATAAATTTTCCAATGATAAGTAACAAAATGGCTACATATATGTGGATGATTTTATTCGAACAATCCACATAGCTTTGCATAGTTAAGTGAAAAGCAATATGTTCCATCTTTGCACCTTGGTAATAGATTCTCAGAAAAATTGACAAATAAAATATAACTCATTTCTCAGAAACTGACAAGTAAAATATAACTCATATCTTAGAAATTAACAAATAAAGAATCACTAAACTTTGCCAAACCATAAATATTGCTTACAAAATATTCAGGAGTCATGCACACCACCTGAACATGCACTACAGCCAATAGTTCCTGCAGCCAAGATATTCTTGTTGTGAAGATTAAATGATCCCTATTGATCCATGGTGGTGCTCTTTTATAAATTCCTCCCTACTATATTTTTAGTAGTGCCCTGCTTTTGAGGTCTGCTAACCTTTTTCCTAGGTATTTTTTGTTTTTATTTCGAAAAGATACTTTTCATTTTCTTTAAAGCACACT
This sequence comes from Pinus taeda, assembly GCA_000404065.3. Classification (NCBI taxonomy): domain Eukaryota; kingdom Viridiplantae; phylum Streptophyta; class Pinopsida; order Pinales; family Pinaceae; genus Pinus; species Pinus taeda. The sequence goes on along the minus strand of APFE030266742.1, from coordinate 34,171 downwards.
TTTCTCTCCCACAATGCTTTATTCCACCCCACTTAGTATTTCTCTCCAATTGAGTGATTAACATAACCTTTCTCTCTCGTTATGTTAATCTAATTCCTAGGGATTTTTATGGAATTATACAATGTAAAAATTTGGTAATGGGCTGAACTCACGTCCAAAGGATTCGAACGGGAAACTCATGCACACAAGTCAAGCGCCTTACCAATAGGCCACAGGTGGTACTTAATAGTCATTGTAGCGAATGAATATTTAAATTTGTGGTGGATTAATGCTTAGGGAAGATGTTGGGGTTAAGCCCCTTGGCCCTGGTCACTACACAACACATGAGACTGTGAATGAAGTGACCACGGGCTCAAGGCTTAGCCCTAGCCCAAATTATTACCATATGACATGATCGGAGGCGGATTAGAGTGGAGCGTCGGTGGATAAGTGAGACAAATTGGGGCCGAGCCCCGAGTTTTATGACACAACAAAATTGTGGCCAGAAAGGCTAGCGACACTATGCCAATGGGGGTGGGCGGTTATCCCCAGCCCTCAGGCGCATGGCCCCATGTGGCTCTGATTTTCTACCAAAAGGCATCATTGTGCATTTAAATGATCTAACAAATTACACCCAAACTAGAGGGAATCTGACTAGCTCGGGGCAAAAATGGTGCTCAGCGGTCTGTGGAATTGTGGAATTCATAGAACACTTAGTAGAGGAGTCTAGTTCATAGAGGAGTTAGCAAAAAACCATCTATAAAGCATAACTTCTTTAGTTTTTGGCCAAATCGAGCCCAACAAGAGCCGAGCTTGGTGTTTTTTTATTGTTTTGGAGCCACTGAAGACCCTTTTTTTACATTCTGAGCACTGTAAATCCATGTAAACATAAATTTGAGCACTTAATGAAAGAGGCCCAACATTGGAAGATGGATTAGGAGATGTAGCCCAAGAGGGTGAACTCCTTTATCATTTTTTTGTCTTGCCTTACTATATATGGTATATTTATCTATGTTTTTATGTTTCAAACTGAGTTTCAAAACATTATTTTATGCGCTTTTGTAAAGTTATCCATTTCCTAAAAGACATAAAATTTTGCCTGCATATTTTCTATCACCTTCAAATTTTTAAAACATATCAACTGCAAAATAAAGTAACTATATATTTCTTTCTTTCCAACACACTGTCTCTAACCACACATCAAACAAAAGAGGTGATTGGTAGACCAACACAAGTAATTTTTGATAAGAAAATCCTATCAAGAAGGAAATAAAATAATGTTAGGAAATAAAATGCATGTATTAAATACACATGAGAGAAACTAGGGCCTATGGGTTGGGCCCTAACCCAAGGGGACTAAACCCTCTAAAGAAAACTCAGATTGAATATACCAAAATATTTTTGATTAACATAAGATAGTGCCCAAGTACATGATAAAGGAATGAAAATGATGAGTTCGAGCTCCTACCTCTTAGTAGTCTGTACCTACTCCAAAAGTTTGAATCCTATTGAGCCCTTTGGCTTCCTTATTTATGCAAAAATGATTGAGGGGAAATATTCTTAGAAATAGGGTTTCTTCCCTCCAAAATCCCTAAAAAGGTGGATCTAGCTCCCTGAGATTCTTGTAGTCCTTGAGTTCATGAGTTGTTAATAGATCCTTGAACATTTGATGAGTAAATACATGGAGAAAGTAAAGCTGTAGCTGAATAAATGTAGGGGACAAGCCTCCTACATCTTCTCCAGTTTCTTCCAACATATTGTTGCATAGTAATGCATTATTTTCCTGCACATTAATCATGTTAGTCCACAATATATTATAAGAACCCTTTAGCCTTCCTAATAAAAACATTATAGTAAAAATATGTTGTCAAATGTGAGGAAAGAGGTAATTATGTTCTAAAAGATGGTCATATGGGCCTATATACCTATTAATGAGGCCGATTAAGAATCACAATGTTCATTATTTTAATTTAAATTTTAGGTTGTGTGATATTGACAACGCTAATTTTGTGTAAGTTCATTTCTAAACTTAATTCAGAACATAGAAGTTAGGAAATTTCCTTTACTTCAATAGAGTGTTTTTATTGCAAGAAAAATAACTAATGTGCACTTCTATGTGGAATAATGTAAATTATATATTAATTTTACAATATGCTTATACCGACCCATAAATTACCAATAAATTGTCAAGTGTTTTACATTAAAATATTAATTATATGTTTTGTTACTATTAAATATCGATTGCAATAATGAGGATGTTAGGTCAGTGTTGAGTGAACCACTAAGTAATTAAGATAACATTAATTTGGTCAAGGATGGGTTCAACATTAATGGTTTGTAGGACCATGATATTGGGTAAGCCATAATATTTAATGTGATAAATCCTATTTAAAGGTTTGAAGAAATCCATTATAAAATGATTTAAATGGCATAGTGTTTGTTTCACTTTATCAAGGAAAGAATAGATATATATTTGGATTTGAACAAGAGTTTCCAACATAAATATTGAATTTATGTGCTTGTTTTTATTTCTTGTGCCTATCTCAACGTGTTACTTCTTTCATTTGGTATCATAGAAACAAAAACCTAGACTCTCTAGTAATAGTGGTATGACAACAAAAGAAAATTGACGATAGGAAATGAAGAAATGCATAGTCAATAAGTGCTTCATTTGGATCACTATATCTATAGTGACACATAATGTGAGAAAGTAGGTAGATGCTTCATTCGTGATTTTATTGAGCATAAATTTATAAGCTAAATACTTGGTCTATGTAATTGTATTCGAAGTAGGAGGGATTTTGGAAATGAAACATATTGATGTAGACCCATCATTGACTAAATCAAGGTTATCTTAATTACTCTTTTAGGTTCAATATTAAACCAATATTCTCCACTTTAAACTCTACTTGGCATAAGAACGTACCTACATTAAAATTTATTAACTAGGAATATAATATGCACCATTAATTTTGTCACCTAGGTATACCTCTAGACCTTACACTAGTGATCTAGCATCAAACAAACTAGAGGTGAACATGTATATAAATGGTATTACAACCATATATAGATTTTCATGTGATTTGATTTTTTCATTATGCCAACAAACTTGTTCTCCATTAATTCCACCTCCAATACTTTTATTTAACTATTCCTAGTATTCTTAGATATCGATTCTCCTCTTCCATTTCGTGGCATATTCTCTCCCTTGATGAATCCCAATATGAAATTACTCTTGTCAAAAACTCTAGGTCTACTAAGCTCTATTCCACCATATAATCCAAGAGAGTCCAAGCCTAATAGGCTCTAATACCATATGTCAAAACTAAGAGAGATAAATAGCATAATGAGATAGAAGTTCAATAATCACAAGCAATAACATAGAGTTAATATTCACCTTGTAAATTTTTACCCAATAAAACTAGAAACCAAATATATATGTATTATTTCATTGATTAAGGTTACTAAAAAAAAAACCACATAGAGCTTTTTATAATGGATTTCTGCAAGTCTCTAAATAGGTTTCATAATATACTAATACTATGGGTTATCCAACAGCGTGGGCCAATAAAATAAGAAATGTAAACCCATTATTTATTATTTTTAACCCAACAAGGGATGCCATGAAATACATACTAAGTAGTTTGTGGCCAATGTCGAATGTGATCAAATAATAATAAAATATTAGATACTATAATGATATAATCATAAACATAACAACAAAATAAATATAAATTAACCAATATATTAGATACTACAGAGAGGGAATATTTGAACATCAAGTCTAATAGATTTTACCTTATTTCATTCAGGTTGTTGGTTCAATGTTAGTCATTTATCTTCAAAACTGTGAATAAGCCACATATTTGTAATTAATCTTTCTAATAAGTTTCTTATTGTTGTAAATTCTTTTTTGGCAAGCTCTAAAGCTATTGGTTATCTAAAAGAGAGCATACATCATTCCTTTTCTTGCCATGTTATGGAACTATGGAAGCTAGAAAAATGATGGAAAAGTAAATTTTTTTCCGAAAAAAACATAATACTATAAAATATTTTTGGTATACCAAGTGTTTAGCCAAGTAACAATGTTGTTAAGGAATTTTCATAGCTGGGAGCAATAAAACTACAACTATACTACATATATGCTAAGTTAACTAAAGGCATCCATATCTAATAGAAAATGTTACTTTAGAAAAAAGAGCGAGCCATAGAGTAGTAGATTAGGTTGAAGTTGAAACATCAATTGGTGCAGCTGGGGTGCCAGAGGAAGTTGTTCCCTTTCCCTTGTAAAGAAGGGCCTCAATCCTAGCCAACATCATTGCCATATCCCTGTGCTCTTGCAACATCAAGTGATTTTCTGTATAGAGAATGTTCAGCTATTAAGCAATTTTACTTTTGTTATCTTGCTTCTCCTCCAAATCTTTTTTAATGAGTGCTTTGAGGTTCTAGTAAAGCTCGACAATGCATAGATACAATTTTTGCTATCCACCTATAATATTTCCTTAATAAATTACACCCATAACCAGTGGCTAATTGTTTTCCAATTTCTCATAGTCAAAAGTATTAGAAAGATAACGAATTGGATAGAATTATGGTGAGGGTCAAATTTGAACATATTTAAGTATGGAAAATGAATACGATACAAATTATCATATTGACAAGGATACAAAATGATGATAACTCATAGATTCAAGGGAGGATAAAAAAGACGAGGTTTACAAACTTCTCTACGAAACTTTCATTAAATAAAATTTAAATCATTAGGTGAGATTCAAAATAATGAATATGCCTATAAGTTGATTGATTATATAAACATGAGTTATACAATGAATTAAACATTATGAAAAGATACATCAGATAAAAGTGTAGGCTAGAACCAAAAGGAATAGGAAATATCTTAGCCATTATATGTCAAAGTAAAGTGGAAATATCTTAGTCACTATGTGTCAAAGTAAAGTGGATATGGAAACCTCAATTTTGATCCGAATTAACATAAAACCTCATCTAATATTTGAAGTACAACACTAATAAGTTGACAGCTAAAATATAGATTCTTTGAAAAAATAACTTTTTTATTAAAGTAGGTTAATAGTAATTTATTTTTTTAATTCCATGTCATAAATAAAGTAAATGCTATGATTTAGCCCATAGTGATAATGACACATATTGTCATTAAAGATATGTCCAATCAAATAAATGTTATGATTTAAACTCAATATAATATTATAATGAATCGGTGAAAAATGTTAAAAATAAAAAGATAATGTAAATTTGCTGGATTGTCAATCAAATCATACATTTTTCAAAAACGTTTAGAGAAAAAAAAAAATTATTTTGTAAGTAGATATTTTGTAACATCTCTATAAAAAATAAATATATTTAATTAGATAATATCATTATATTTTAAAATCTAAAAAGATTAAGTTGAATAAAAAAATTCAAAGCAAACTGTTAAAGAAGTAAGAAATTTATTTTTAAAAACTATAAATAAATTAATAAAACCTCGAAAGATCCATTTCTTTTATAATTATTTTTTTTGATTTTTTATAAAAAATAATAATTAGAAATTATAAAATATATAAAAAATTACAAATAATTTACAAATAGTAATACATTAAATTATAATTTGGAATTTTATTGTTTTGGTGACAATCATAATTTGGAATTTTTTTGTTTTAATGATAATCAAGTTAATTTCCATTTTCGTGTCACAAACCCAATAAATGTCGTGAACCATTTTTAAAAACTCAAAGGAATCGCTACCATGGAAATTATAAGGCAATATAACGTATTCTTAAGAAAAAAGGATTTAGCAATAGTAAAAGTAAATCAGCTCATTGTTAGGTAATGGTTGTGAAATTTATTACATAACATACTTTTTAATCAACAAGTTATTGATGGTTAAAAAAATTATTGTGATTTGAATGGGTATATATTTTGTTGGTTATCCTATCAAATTCGATTTTTATTAAATATTTTTTTTTTAATTATTATATGAGATAAGAATAATTAGTATAAAAATCAGTTATAATAATTTGGACATTATTGTTTATTTTTTATAAAAAATAGATAGATATGAAAATAAGTTTTTACATTTAAGTTAAATAAATTATATGTAGTATAATATATTAAAAGTTTATATAGTTATATATTATATATAAATATCTATATAGATTAAATATGTATATATATTTATATATATTAATAAATATTAAAAAAGTATTTTTATTTGGCTAAAAGTTTGCGTTTTTTGGATGTAAAGAAACATGTTAGTGGCCCAAGACCTAGAGGCATTTGGCTGGAGTGAAATCCTACTCTTTTATTGACATTAAAGGGTAATTGCAAGTAGTGTAGTTTTGCTTTAATGTTCGTGATGAATTAGAGTGCATTTCTGGACAACATCCAATGATCGTTGTCCCCACTACTAGTTTGACAATTGAGTTATGATAGATTTTCCTAGAGTTATTGTAATATACCTAATTCTCGCTCATACACATTTTTTATTTATAATATCATAATGCTTATTCCACAATCTTAAGGGTTGCATTTTCCGCAATGTATGTTGTTCACAACCTAATTGTGAATAATTATAGTCTGGTACTGAAGAGTTGTGGAGATGAGGTTCATGGTCTAATGATTTGATATCCTAGAGGAATTAAAATAACCAAACTCCTCCCCTTATATTGCTTCTAAATATATGAGGTATATACAAATCCCTAGCTGCATTGGTTGGCAAATTTGACCTGTGCCTTATGGTTAATTACTTATTACCATCTTTCTCTCTACACCATGAAGGTTTACTTATGCACATGCGCTTGATGTATTTATATCCATAACTTGATACTAATGGTATATGGATGACCCTCATTTTACTTACCCCATTACTTACATAATATGTAGTTATTTCCCCGCATGTGATTATTCATTGTCTGCTGCATAAAGGTACATGTATTTTATATAACTTCATATCGACTCTTAATTAGGAAATTTGGATATTTGGGAACATGCTTACATATATCCATGTCTAATAACAACCAGTCCACTTGTTATTTCTTTTAGTTTATTATGGCACACATTCAAGGACTCAACGTATTAGATCTTTTACTCTTTGGACCACTCACATGATACTACTACCTTATAATCCTAAATTGGAACAACATTAGTTGGTTCGAAACGTCGACCAAATCCAAATGATGTGATTAATCCAAAAGACATTATTATTCGTAATATGGATCACAAAAGTCTAAGATCTAATATCTTATAATCGTTAGGGTAATGTCTTATCATTATGGTTACCTATATTTCCCAACATTCTAACCCTATGATGACTTAGAAATTATCCCTCAAATGTTTACTAATGTATACAATAGTCATACTCCATTAATGTAGATTCGACTTTGGATACAGTTTTGATGTGGGGAGATAATGTGCTTTTCAGTTGGTATCTTTATTGACTATGGTAACTAATTCAATTTTTGATACTTTAGTCAAACCTTAATCAAATTTATGAGGGGTGTGGGTCATACGGTAATGAAATTATTTTCATTGAATGGTTGGTCTCCACTCCTCCCAACCCATATGCTTTTATCATAGATGTCAGTCCACTTAATAGCCAAAGAGCTATAATATTTATGCCTATTATTTATTATGTTAATTCAAAAATTTTTCTATCTATGTGGGTAATTTTATGATTCATTCATCCCCCCTAAGGTTTATCTCTCACCATCCATATATTAAACATGACCTTGCTTTTCAAATTAATTAACATTGGGAGAAGCACACTTAGGGAACCGATAGGCCAATTCCAGGGCACCAACTGTTATAGACATTTTTGGGCACTGCAACCCCAATCATAAATCTCCATAAACTGAGGGCTCCTAAGTCCCTAAAAGTGTTGCTTCACTACCTAAAGGAACAAGGTCAACTGATTAAATCATCTCCCAGAAGTTCTCCACTAACAATTGCTCAGAAATGGTCAAAATTGGATCATACTGAATATCCATTGCAGAGGGTGCGATGCATATCAGCTTCCTAGTGTAAAGGGTGCGATGCATACTAAATGGCCCCTATGTAGGGTGCGATGGGCGAGAATGGACAAATGGAAGAGACAATTTGTGAGGTGGAAGATCATGGAATCTTCCAGAAGCTTCCCCTCTGACACTTGCCTCTTTGTTTTCGACCAGG
>APFE030266742.1:0-20199 GCA_000404065.3 Pinus taeda | reverse complement strand
AGAAGGGCTTTCTTGCTGGAGGATGATGCTGGGTCAAAACAATTGGTTGTAATCCTCTTGCTATTCTTGATATTAATAAAGCTATTCAATTTTTCCTCCATATTCTTGTATGTTTGAATGTATATTCATTTGTATGGTTAATACATATTTGGTCCTGTGTTATTTATGGATATAGATCTCTGTTCTTTTATAGTAGTATGCTGCTTTGATTCCACATGTGCTCTTTGAAGTTGGGCAGACGAAGAAGAAGCAACAAAGATCTATCAGGAAGGAGAGGAATCAAGTAAGGAGCCAAGCGCAAGACTAAGGTTGGCGTCCTTTGTTCCACTCCTATCTATTTTCATAAAGGAAAACGAAAATAGTCTTTACTTGTTTGTTTCTAAGATAGCTACCAGTCTTAGTGGGAATAGAAGCTATGAGTGGACACTATTCCCGGTAACAAAATGGCGACTCCACCAGGGAGCGAATAGATTGTTTATTAGTCTATCTTTGTTTTTTTTATAAACTTACAGACGGAGCCTGAAGTCAAGCCAGCTAGCCTTCGAACTGCATTTGTTATACAAATGAAAAGTAGATCAATGTTGCTTCAGTCTATCTGTGGGTTTTGTTTATAAATTGAAAAATTGATCTGCAAACATTCTAATTGCCCTAAGTGGTGGTTCTACTAACCTCCTTAGATCAACCCTTGTGAGTTACATTTACTGAACATCACTTACTTGGCCTAAATCCCTGAACTGAATTGTGAATTGTGAGCAAAGGCTGGTTAAAAGTCTCGCACGGGTACCATCACACCCTCCCTTCAACGCAGTCTATATGCATCACAATTCCCGTGTGCAGTAGGTGAGATGCATACTGGATTCCTTGTGTGATAGGTGCAATGGTCAGGGAAGGTTAATTTTACCTTCAAACTTTGGTTTTTCTTCACTCTTTTCAGTTCTATTCAAGAGTTTTGCTGTCTATGGTCAGTATATCTCTGTGAAAACCCCCTTCTCTTCCATCATTCTGCCTCTATTGTGCAAAGAACTACAAGTTTTTTTATGTATTGTGCGCCATTTTCAGTTCTCTTTTGCAAAGAAGTAGCGTAGTCAAACTATCATTTCTTAATATGAAAGTGTCGTGAGTGTCGTTTTTAGTCATAGAAGGGAATCCCATTATTCTTTATAGTCGATTGTACTGTTACTCTTGTATATGATTTGAATTAGTGTTTTTTAAAGTGTCGAAAAAAGTTTTCATTTCGAAATCACAAAGTGTCGCCCTTATCTTCACTTCATTTTGAAAAGAAATTTGTTAAGTATTGTCACTTTGAAAATAATTCAGATTTTCACTTAGCATTCTTCTTGTCATTTATACATTAAGAAGGCTGAAAACAAATACATGCATGTGCATTTGCATTTAGATTGCTTGGTTTGATTTAGGAAAGTGCATTTAGTGTGTGCTCTGTGCTCTTTGTTGAAAGACTCTCAATTTTCTTTCCTTAGTAGCTAGGGTTTTCATTACCAAAATAAGATCAAATAGTTGTTTCTCATCTTAGACTGCATTTTAGGAATTGTATACACATCACGCGGTGAACCTAAAAGGCAAATTTTTAAACAAGATCAACTATAAAAGAAATTTAATGAATCTAAAAATGCTTTGGAACCTAACGCACAACATCTAGAAGTCTAGGCTAGAGACGTATTCCGGCGTCGTAAAACCTGGTAACTGTTGTTTTCATTGTTGATTGGGTGATTCCTCCACTCTGAGACGACAAGTGCCAGTACGGACTTGTGCTCCCACGTACCGTCGAGTATATAGTGGGAGACCACAATAGGCTATATCCTTTATCCTTAGGAAGCCATGTCTGCCGCCCTATCGATCGCAATGCGTTGAACACAGCATTTGGGAAGATTGACTGCCGTACCGTAAAAAGTATTCTGCAGTTTTTCGATTGGTTTGGTAATCGCTCTGCCTAGATTTCCAGAGAAGTCCCTTTTGTTCCTTTTCAGAATCCTTAAAGGAAAAGGTCCATCTGAGCACTTGTCACTTCAGACTCATTAAAAATCTAAGGCAACTAGAGTCATCTTTTGTTTTTTCTCGACTCTTAAAAATTGAAAAAACAAGTTGTGTCAAGGCATCTAAAATTTATTTTAATCGGAATAAATTCACTATTCCCTCGTTGGTTTTAGAAATTAGTCTCCCTTCATCGCAAGTTCTCGTAGAATTGCGAGGAAATATTTTGGATAGACTAGATATGTCTAAACAACCATTGACATCCAAGAATATGTCATCTTACGCAGCAGCAGCAGAACCTCCTGCTGCTACTCCAACAATGTTCGCTGATGTGCCATCTGTCCCAGCAAGTTATCAACAACAAGACGGAGTCCAATCAGGGACTGTTTTGATGACATGGTCAGTTCCTATTTCTTCATCCGGATTTTCATCTAGAATTTCTAATGTTGAAACTCAAAAAATTGATCCAATGTGTCTTAAAATGCCAATATACCCTTTAAGTACTGGATTGCCACCATATGGGGGGCAGTATGCCTTTTCATTGTTCCCTCCTGGAGAACAACCATATGGGAGTTTACAACAAAGTTCAGGTCAAACTGGAATTACATCCAGCGGTTGGGTACCAATACTGCCTCAGCAACCAAGGGTTGCATATTCAATGCAACCAGTCCACCCTATGTCGAATATTCCCACTATACCTACTATGGTGACTACACCGCAAGTACAAGCGCTACTTGTTATATGTCAACCCCAAGTTTCTCAGGTTGTAATACAACAACCTCTCATCTCAACGATTCAATCACAACCTCAGGTTAGTGCCTCCTTATCTGGAGCAACTCAGGCTCAAATAGGTACTATGACTCCTCATCTTGGTCAATCATCCACTATTGGACAATAGAAAATGGTCCAACAACCATGGCTGGTTCAATATCAACAACCGCAATTCTAGCAATCATATCACGGACCTGAGGAACAAGTCTTTGTAAGTAATGGGCAACCGCATTTCCAGAGCGGTTATCTACAACCATACTATAATGGTTATGCCCATCAACCTTACCAAAGTTACCAAGATCAAATGCATTATGCTGGTATGAAACGACCAACTGCTCAAGCAATTCCATCTTATCCTGGGTGTGCTCAGTCAAGCCTGAATCAACAGTTTCCTTTTGTGGCAACTTTAGAGTTACCAGATCTAAATCGACTAATGAACGATCCAATTGCCTATGCCCCTTGGTGGTCGGTGATTCCGCATAAAATTTCGTCTGATATTCCTAAATTTAATGGAAATCCGGGTGAAGACCCATCGAATCATGTGATGACCTTTCATCTGTGGTGTTCATCCAACACCCTCAATGATGATTCGATCAGACTTCGCCTCTCTCGGCGAACGTTAACTGGTCCGGAAACAAAGTGGTACATCAAATTGCCTAGAGCTTCATTTGATAACTTCAGTACCCTAGCCACAACCTTTTTAACCCATTTTCAGTTACCTATAAGGTACGAAACAAGAACTGAGCTACTTACCAATTTCAAACAAATGACGGTCACTCACATATCCGATCATATTCATGAATGGAAACGTCGTCGTAGAATGGTGAAAATGTATGTTCCTGATCAGCTATTGGCTTAATGGTTTATTAAGTCATTGTTACCTGCTATTATAGAAGATGTGGCAAAGGGAGGATTCGTCACTGAAGAGCAAGTTATTGCTCGTGCACAACATCTAGACTTGATTTATACTCAATCTGGCATGCTCTACGATAAAATCCCCGATGCTCCTAGACTAGAATTTTTTGTTCCTCCCCCTCCTAAATCAAACAAAACTCTCATGCCGGTGATGGCGTGATAGGTACAACAAGCATTAAAAATGTAAAGGCTACATCGAAAAAGGCCCACACGGTTTCGAGTGAAAATGCGAATGAGGAAATTCTAGCCTCGAAAGTAAATGTTGTGTCGACAGACAAAGGAAAAGAACCCAAGCAACTGGGAGGAAAGAAGAAAAAACAAGGGAAGAAGAAGAACCAAGAGGACTCATCTCCTAAAAAATCTTCTGCAAACCCTTCTGGGATAAGAAACGAAAAAGTCCATGCCTAATATGTGACGAGGATCACTGGACCAGAGAGTGTCCATATAAACATGAACTTAGAAAATTCTTCAAAAGTTCAAAAACCTCGGCTGTATTGACTGATCCGTTTCCAGACCCAGGAACAAGTATGGTTGCTAGCGAAAATGCTTCCCCGTCCCAAGTGTTAATGTTGTTAGTTTCAAAGTAACTGAATGATGCTCTCATATCAAAAAGGAATAAAGATTATGGGAATCCACAGATGTTAAACAACAAGGATAATGATCAACCTAGTAGTTCAACAACAACTTCGACCAAATTTCTGCCACCCATCATTCCTGAATTAACGATAAAACCGCCAAAGGGAGTAGTACACAAATCGACGTTTAATCCTCGTGCCAGAGTAGCACAACACTATAATATAGTGGAGGATTTAGCCCAATCGCCCTCCGCGATGTTGACTCTTGAGGTACTACAGAATTGCCCTTCCCAAAAGCAGGCTTTATTATCAACAATAGGTGGGATTGACCCAACGGATTCCAATCTTGTATCCTTTAATCACAAAGGATACAACCCTCAGTTACTAGCTCAACTAGCTTTCCTCATTCAAGTGAAAGCCCTCAACAAAATTGTTCATAGAACAATTATTGATGAGGGGGCATCCACATGTATTATGTCGATGAGTTGCTGGAAAACTCTAGGTTCTCCCTCCTTGTCGCGATCATCAAAGACATTAAAAACATTTGATGGACGAACATACACCCCGTATGGGATATTAAGTAACTTGCAAGTTGAACAGGGGGGAAAAAAATAGAAATCGATGTTGAAGTCATCGACAGAAACCTCGATTACAACATCCTACTGGGAAGACCCTAGATATATGCTATGGCTACCGTTGTGTCGACATACTTCAGAAAGATTGCATTTCCCTTCCAAGGAGGAATCACAATCGTCGACCAACAAACATTTCTCCCCAACAGTTCACAAGTTACGGGAAGCATTCCGATGATCCATGGAAGCTCTCGGTCACTTCAAAATATCGGAGTAGGTCTCCTCAAAGACCCTTCCTTAATGGGGACTTTTGCCCTTCCACCTCCGAGTAAGCTGGCAGAAGTGGCCACAGTGGAAACCTGTCCCATGAGATCTTCTACATCAACAAAAATGAAGAAGAACTCAGAACATTTTGATAGTATGGATCATCGCGAGGCATTGCCTCCAAGCCCTACCATAGCTACATCATCTGATGATCAATTCAATGATGTTGTACATTATGTACTCGGAACTTTGGAACCATATCTTTCCTTCATGACCCATCATGAGTTGTGATCAAAGGTTGCCATGAGGATAGTTCTTTTACTGTGTCAACCTCTATAAAAAATGAAATAAATCCCTTTCCAAATCGAGTCTTTCAAAGATCTCGAAGGTAAACCTTCATTCCAACCATCGAGTTGAATGCAATGAAGCTTGCGGGGCATGCACTTCGATTTGCATTATTATGCTGGGGGCATGCAAACTTATCACAAGCAGTGTTACCGCAGGGTTCAAACTCGTTCCAAAATAAACCCGCCACGAGAAGTTTTAACACGGAATTCAAGCTCGTTAAAAGTTAAACATAAGAAATGACCAAATGTTTCCCCCAGAGTTTAAGCTCATTAAAAAATGAACTGATCCCCGGTAAATAACCATTATGAATGCATTATCATCAGATTTTGAGCCTTGGTCATGTTCTCATCACCACCTCCACTCTATTTTAGCCGATCATACACCTCCATTCAATTGTTGACCATTTTTGAGGAACATCTACGAAGAGTGATTCTATTAGCCATCCTTGTGACACTTCCGTGATTGGAAAATTCCAAACCTTACCTGGAATCAGCTGCTACTCGAAATCATCACTCGTTCCTCGGAAAACGAGTCTCCTTTAAGCTCTTTTCAACTAACTCATAAAATATGAAAAGATTGCTGAGTGATTGGCCTCTCTGGCTCGTTAAAGTCATCGGAAGTGCTATCCCTCCTCTAGATTTTAATATTTTTGGACTTCAGGGATTATTACACAAAAATATCGAGCGCTTGTTGTGTTCAACTCATTAAGACTATCGAAAATTCATCCCTTTCATGTTATTTTACGCTTTTTCGGACTGAAGGGATTATATGACGAAAAAGAATCATTGGAGTTTCCTTTCCCTCCCTTTCAGACTCTCTAAAATTGAAAAGGACCGAGTTATCTTTGTTGTTAAACTCGTTAAAACCTAATAGCGGCAAACTTGTCCAAATGGACGAGAACGAGTTTCACTGTGGCTAGGCTCGTTAAAATATAGCGACAAGTCACCTGAAGGGAGAATTATAGAACAAGCATATGTTATCCTCCTCAAGCTTGATAAAAATAAATAGGTACTGGTCAGCAATGACTGGAGAAAATTGGGAAGAAAACTTGAAAGAAACTTTATTGGTAGCAAGTTGCTCTTGAACATGACACTTTCTCTCTCCATCCGAGTAAGGTTGGGTTGTTCCGTTCACTGGTCATATCACCATTGGTCCGTCACACCATCCATCTTTGGGGTTAATGCTACCAATCCATCGTCAGTGTCGCCGATATGTTCAAGAGAAGTTGCTCAGAGAATTCGCCTATGTCTCACCCGCTACAATACATTCACGCTCCATTTTTTCATGACCGCCACCCTGAACCCTGTATCATCAGATCGTTTTCACCTCCAAAAATCATTTGCTCCGTTCTGTGTCATAGTTGTGGGATTCATTAAGGCCCTCCTACGATGGGTCACTTCTTGTCGACATCAGCTCATTATCCAAGAAGTTGACTTAGGAAAAACCCCTTTCAGTACTTTGAAGCTAGCATGCCTCAATGGCAAGTTTCTCACCTTCGGTGACAAGTTTACATCAATGGCCTTCGACCGAAAGATTTTGCGTGGTGTTCTATGCCAAGTCCCGTTTCACACCACATGAATTTTACTATAGTACCTTGAGGATCATTGACATTATTGGTGACTCTTCTTGCGCCTGTTAACAGCTTACATCATTGGCTGGTAATCAAGTGATGTCTTTCCATGTTCGAATCCATAACATTTTTTCACATGGATCGACTTGTAATCCGAGTGAAGATAGAACGAGTTTTGAAGACCTTGGATCTAGTTTGATCCATCCGTGCTGTGATATATTCAGGAATATAAAGACATCAAATGTACATCATTGCCGAATAGATGATCATCCAAATCAAAGGATGATGACTGCGTCCGAATCATCAGTCTGCTACACAGACGGTTGTATGTCCTATGTACATGAAAATGAATTTATAAAGCTAAGCATGGGAATGCCCGCCTCAGGTAGATCATGAAAAATATTATGAATATAGTGTATTTTATTGTATCTTATTATAGGTCACCTCCCAGCTCGAAAAAACTTCGGATCCTCATGGTAAAGCATTTCACCCGACATCAAAAGATTAACCACCTCATGCTTTAGGGGGCAATTGTTATAGACATTTTTGGGCACTGTAACCCCAATCATAAATGTCTATAAACTAAGGGCTCCTAAGTCCCTAAAAGTTTTGCTTCACTACCTAAAGGAACAAGGTCAGCTGATTACATCATCTCCCAGAAGTTCTCCACTAAAAATTGCTCAGAAATGGTCAAAACTAGACCATACTGAATACCCAATGCAGAGGGTGCAATACATATCACCTTCCCAGTGTAAAGGGTGCAATGCATACTGAACGACCCATCTGTATGGTGAAATGGGCGAGAATGGAAAAATGGCAGAGATAGTTTGCGAGGTGGAAGATCATGGAATCTTCCAGAAGCTTCCCCTCTGACACTTGCCTCTCTGTTTTCGACTAGGGATGAGTAAGATATCATCAATATCCAAGTGGAATCAAGAACTATTAGAGAGATGACACTAATCAAAACCCGAGGAGATGAATCACCCCTCTAAAATCATCTATATATGTATCCCTCATCACAGAGATCCAAAGGCTGGAATCTTGTATCTTGTAGAGAAGTGTTGTTGGTTTTCTGGTGAAACTTCATAGTGTTGGGTGATCTAAGCTTTACTTGAGGTGAGGAAGGGATTTCTTGTTGGAGATGATGCTGGGTCAAAACAATTGGTTGTAATCCTTCTTGCTATTCTTGATATTAATAAAGCTATTCAAGTTTCCTCCATATTCTTGTAATGTTTGAATGTATATGCACTTGTATGGTTAATACATATTGGTATGTGTGTTATTTATGAATATAGATCTTTGTTCTTCGATAGTAGTATGCTGCTTTGATTCCACAGGTGCTCTTTGAAGTTGGGCAGATGAAGAAGAAGCGACAAAGATCTATCAGGAAGGAGAGGAATCAAGTAAGGAGCCAAGCGCAAGACTAAGGTTGGTGTCCTTTGTTCCACTCCTATCTATTTTCTAAAGGAAAGCGAAAGTAGTCTTTACTTGTTTGTTTCTAAGATAGCTACCAGTCTTAGTGGGAATAGCAACTTCGAGTGGACACTATTCCCGGTAACACCAACACACCAATTCCCATGTGCTCATCACATGGAGGGTTAGACATGGATGGCGGAGATGGATTAAAGAAGATCCTATTGTTCATCTCATTCCTCACAAACCCTAAAATTCCCTAGTTACTCACTTATCTTCATTTGTAAGGGAACTCATTCACATTGAGGATATTTTTGGGGAAAATTGGAACAATTGCATTTTGGAAATGTTTAGCACCACTTTTTCTCGTGTAGATGTTTCAGGTTTGAACCTAGCATTGCTTTAATGTCATCGGTGTCGCTAGACAATAATTCCACAGTGAACAGGGAAGAACAAGTAGTAGACATTCTCGCACTTCCTGTCACTATGGCTTCTTCTTTGGCACACTCTTTTCTCCTCCTCCCATGGGAAAGAAACTACCATCTGCCTCCACTGTGCTTAGCGTCTATATTTATTTTTTATGTAGGGATGAGACATGATTTTTAGTTTTTTTTTACTTCTTTGATTTCAGAAGATTAGCATTATCATCTCATTAGTTGTTGTAGTTAGTATGATCTCTAGTCATCGATGGACATACGTTCTTATTTAATTCTTATTGATAATCAGTAAATTTTGTGTTTCCTGCGAAAACTTGTAACAACGTCGTACTACATGGTTTATCAACCTTAGCTTCTTCTCTATCCTTTGTGTTCTGGAAATTCTGATGTTTCCGTCTTGCTTTTCAAATGATGAGAATGTATTGAAGAGACAACCTTTTCCTGGAGTGCACCCAAGTACTATAGTTCTATTGTTGTTCCTAAGTATTTCATTTTAACGCCTAGGTGTTGCAAGACTACTAACACAAACTCTATTTGTTAATTTCCATGAGTCAAGAAGGGTGTAGCCCTTAATCCAAAACAAATATTTCCCAAGTATCCTATGCAATACTAAATATCACATTTTTATTTATTAGCACAGTTTATACTACCCATATTCTCATGCTAAATTGGTAATTTTCAATTTCACTATCGTAGGTAATGTCTTAGCTTATTCACAAAGATTTCTCTAATCAAGGATGAAATGGGTTTGCGACTCACTAATTTTTTCTATTTTCTACTTAGGTTGGTTAATCGTTTCTTCATCTTCTTAAGAGATCATGTGAGCATAGGTTGAAAAGAAAGTCTCTTTTTGATTATATTCCTATATCTTTCATGGCATACATAGTCATAGGATTGTCGGATTCATTTTTATTTCTGATTTTGGTTAGGTGTAAGCCTAATATATTAGGAAGTCCTATTTATTTCATCATAACCACTACTAGAATGTTTCCTATAATGGAAAAGTTCAACACAATTATTATTGTTATTTCCCTCTTCGACACAGAGTGTAGTCCGATAGGGTTGTTATTCTCAATGTCCACTTAGCAAAGAGTAATATTTTGCTTTATATATAATGTTATGAACATTCCTTATTTAACCCATGAATTTATGTCGGCTCTGATTATATTATGACCCCTTAGACTCTTATATATAGAAAGGAGGTCTTGTCATTTGTATCATCCAAGAATTGTTCATTTTTGTAATGTAAAGGAGGTTGCCCCATTGAAGAGGCTAAATTCTAAGGCGTTCAACTATCTCTTCTATCTTTTTGTGAGCTGGTTTAATAACATTTGGCATCAGAGCTTTGGATTCTAGGGTTTTGCTGGTCCAAATAGGTCATCATGGAATTTTCACTGTAATTTTTTTACGACATTTCAGAAGAAAAAAATAAATCGATTTGAGACGAAATCGCACTAAACCTTGGGTCTGAATTTTAGAGCTTTTCACGCAATATTTGTAAAGATATGATCTGAGGAAGTTGGTCTTTTTGCAGACTCCTGAATTACATTCCAAATAGGTGACTTGGGGAAACTCATCATAACATTCTCTCTGAGCATCAAATTGAAATTTCGTCAGAAGTTACAGAAAGAGGACGGACTGCAGTTTCTTGTGTACATTTTTTTGATCCAAAGGTCGAAACAGTGACACGTGGCACGTCGTACAAATTTTCTCTACTGAACTAGTCTATAATAAGGTCACCTTGGGAGATTTGGCATAAACCTTCCTTGGAGAATCCAATTTGGATCAAACTAGTGGCATTGGAAAGAGGACACAGAGGGCTACTGTAGATCACGATTTCAGAACTAGAAGATTTGAAATTACAAATTTACAGTAGTTTCAAGATCGAGCTCCTAAAATCAAGAAAAAGTGAGATGAGGAAGTTTGATGGCAAAGATCTGGTAAATTGCATACTACAGATGGAGAAATATTTTGATCTAAATAGTGTACCATTGTTACAAAAGGTATGTATTGCATCTAATTATTTAGAACCGAATCAATTTATATGGTATAAATGGCTCTGTTCTCGTAAACCACTTGTCACGTGGTCAATTTTCACGGAGGAAATGATAGCACATTATGAGGATACAAAGAGAAACTCCTTCTTCAGCCAATTGATAAATCTCAAACAAAAGGGTTCAATGGAAGAGCACATTGAGGACTTTCAAAAATTGAATAGAAGGGTAAATTATATTCGAGAGAAGCAAAGGATTGATGTCTTCATAGGGACTTTAAAGGATAATGTTCAACATGAGGTTCGTTTTTGGGAACCTGATTCATTGGAGGAGGCATTCAAGTTGGCAAGAAAAATTAAAAGCGAAATTATGGAAACAAGCAATCCCACCACTCATGACTATAATTATGGAAGTGTTTCTTCTCCTAGCCTTCCACAACCTACAAGGCTTACACCATAACAATTGGAAGAAAAAGGAGAAAAAGGGCTTTGTTACAATTGTGATAGAAAATGCACTAAAGGTCATAAGTGTGTTGAGAAGAAATTATTTTACCTAGAGTATGAAGAGGAGGAAGAAAAGGATCAATAAACATCAAAAGAAGAGGATATACGCCAGGACCCAACCCCCGAGAAAGAAGAAATGAATCTGACCATATCTTTGTTGGAAATAATACTGAGAGGAGGGGGGTGAATCAGTATTATCAAATCAATGTAACTTTTTCATTTCCATATTCAGAATCATATACACTACTTCAGTTAAGGAAAACCGCATGTATACGCAACTGTGATTAATGCAACTAGCATATATATAGTAAACTTAAGATTCAGTTAGTTGATCCTTTAATGAGTGCACCAGAACATTATTAACCATATGAACAATAAACAGAAGCAGTAAAAAAGAATAGATCATCACACACAAGAAGCACACATGAACACCATGATATAAGGTGGAAACCCAATGTGGGTGAAAACCACCTGCTGCAATTTGTCTCTATCTTCTTTTGAGTAGAAACTTCTTTTTACAATAATTTTGTACTGGTGCAGTCATTTACCGGTATGCAGGCTGCAACCTACAGAGGGCTACAACCCTCTCTCATTTTCTAGACACTCCTGGAAGGGAGCTACAACCCCCTAAGCTCTTGTATTGGCCAATCCATTTACTAGTACGTAGGTGCAGGGCTACTGAAATGCTCCAACCATTACTCGTTTTCCAGCTGCTACTGGAAGGGAGCTACCACCCCCTTTTCTCTTGTACTAGCTGATGTACTAGAACGTAGGCACCGACCTACAATCTTCTCTCATCCTCCAGGGACCACATTTCATACATTTTCATAATGTATACTCCTGAAGCACAACATTATAATCTGAAAGGCCACATTTCATCCAACTTTCATACTAGACCCATCAATATCATTGAAGCACAAAATAAATCAACTAGCATCATCAATCTTTAAATCACTTCAATATTGAATCACTGAAACCCTATTAACAACACAGTCACCAGAACATAGAACATACAACTAAATTCTACAACAATATCCAGATCCAACTGAAACTTCAAATATCATATATCATAATGTATACACTACTATGACGAACCAAACCCGTGTACATACGCGCTTTCACCAAAGCCAACCCGCGTACAGATCTATAAATATTGCAACTATTTCAAACTTAAGTTATACCCAGTTCAGATCATTACATGCATCAGTATACAGATCTAGAATAAGCATAATCAACCATATAGAAATAATTCAATTCAAATCATTTGATCCCGATCTATCCTTAGATCTTGTTCTCCATCAACCGTTGTGATTCCTCCTTAGCTTAGATCAAGCAATGCATCATGAACCCATAACCTACATACTGGATCCCATACTTCATCAAATATTCAAGACTTTCTCAATACCTTTGCCTAATGGTCTTCTTCTCCTTTAATAGTCTTAGGCCTTACTCAATACCATGGTCCAAAACCATTGAGAACCAATACTAGGGACCCAATACCTAGGTTCAACACTTTGGACACAATACCAAGGACCAAAACCATAGGTCTAAATACCACGGGCCCAAAAATAAGCTTTCCCAAATGTATGCGCTTTTCCCTGCATGAAAGTGCGTGCATACACATACGCAAATTTTGATTAGTAATCCCGCATGTATACACGTCTTTGTATATAGATAACGTGTGTGTATACCCTACTTGGTATATAGCGAACCTGCGTATATATGCGATTTGGTACATAGTGAACCTGCGTATAACCTGCTTGTGTACGCAACTTGGTATATAGTGAACCTGCATATATACTCAACTTTCTTCATTCTTTGTAGTTTGATCATCAATTCTTTGCTAATTACTTGTTGCACTATAATCTATCATCTTGCCATCAAGGACAACACTTGTATCATAATGCGAACAATCTCCCCCTTTGGACTTGATGGCAAAGCTAACTTGTCATACTGAGAACTGTCATCTGATTCCTTTGAGTTGTCCTGCATCCCATGTATTCTGTCACATCTGATATCTCTTTCGTAGATTCATCTAGTTATATATAAGTGAGTTGTTCTTCTACGAGTGGGTTGCCATCAAGTCAACACATGCATCATAATTCCAACAATCTCCCCCTTTGGACTTGATGGAAACAACACCAAATCACTCTCCCCCTTTGACATCAAGGGCAAAGGGAAGACCAAGATATTCTCTTTTCTTGATAAACATTTCGTTGTCCATACTCCCCTTGAGTACCTGCTAAAATCTCTGAATGAGCTCCCCCTTGTATATGCCAAGGTGTACCACTCTGTTCATGCTTCGTCCGAGTACATGCTTAAATATCTACTTTGCTGAAGTGTGTTGTTCATGCTCCCCCTGAGTCTAAGCAAGGCCTGCAAAAATATGTTCTACAAAAGGAACATGACTCTATACATCATAGTAACCTTCTTATCACCAAAGCCTCGTACATACATCCATCTCCCAACCAAGTGGGGATATATCAAAAGTTTACACATGATAATACAAGAGTATAACATCATTCATCCTAGGCATAGTGGGGATACCAACATAGGCCATTACACAACCTTGATAATAAAAGAAATATATGACATAGAGACCAAATATCAAGAGTATGATAGTCATCAACAACTATCATCAGTAGTATCTAGACCAGCAATCATGTTCTCCCTCTGCACCTGTTCTATCTGTGCCAGATAGCCTCTATCAGGCCCATATCAGACTCTTCTCATCCTGAGTTTGGCCCATTGATTTCCTTTAAATCAATATATACGCGATTGTATTCACAGAAATAAGCGTATATACGCGGATCCTCCTTATGAAACTCGCGTACAACCACTTCCAAATCAGTAACATGTAAATGTTCTATAACAAGGTATGTCTGCATATAGATATCAATTCATCCTTTTGAACATAATTCTACATATGAATTACAAAATCATTGACATTGTATCATATGTGAAAAACACCATAGCCATCTCATCAACATCAAGATCTACATGATCCAAGTATCATCACATGGGAACATCTGCATCAATCAACATATGTAAGTATCAACCTATCATCATATGGGTAAGAACTCATCATCATAATATCTCTAACAATGCAACTCCATGTATCCAGCACTATGTATCTAGAGCTCAGGACAAGACTCCTTGATATCATCAACAACAACAATCCTCATCCATATGAGTGCCAAGAAATTATAGGAATCACGCATCCTAACTATATTATATGATCTTTATGCATATGAGAACAACATCATATGGGTGACTCATCATAAAATAAAGAAGATGTGTATCCAAGCTTTGTACTTCTCCTTATCCTTACGAAGATCACCATGTAATCACCATATATGCATCTTCAGAGAATCAACCACAAATCTGATCTGAACATCAACTATCTAACCCCAAGAATCATATGAGATTTTTTTATGGAAAACTCATAACCATATCATAGCAAGATATATCATTTAGCCATATAAGCATCATCACCAAAGACTCCTAACCATAATGCCAAAAATGCATTATTAAAAGCATATGCTCCCCTGAACCTGTGCCATCTTGTTTACTGTCAGATCTGATCATGCATATATCATCAGGAAATATCAAGGCATTATCATCATCAAGTTAGGATAAAAAACACTTCTAAACATCTTACAAGTATTAAGACATTTCCTCACATCAGCAGATTGTAACCATTATCAAACAGAACAAATAATGGACTGAATCATATCAGACCCTTTTTCTGAGCCTGTCCCTACTGCTTTTCCCTAGACTGTCATATACGTGATTGTGCAGTGTATAACTCGGATATATACACGACTTCCTTTTATGCCACTTGCGTATGAGATTTAGGACACTCAATTTTTACACTTTCAGCTCCCCCTGAGTTTGTTATGTCTGTATATGGTGTTGTGCCACATCTTCCTGACTGGACTTCCTTCTTCTTCCATATCTTCAAGTGTGATGATGTTTTCTCCTTTTGGTGTGGTGCACGTACCTTGTTCCTACATTCCTTGGCTATATGTCCAAGCTTTTTTCATGCATAGCATCTTACATGTTTCATATTCCTTATGTAGCAATCAACAACTTTGTGACCGACCATATTGCAAGAAAAACAATATCCATTAAAGTACCTAGACTGTGATGATCTTTCTGGGTGATGATCTTGAACCAATATTCTTCTGCATCTGGCTGCAACATGTCCAAGATTATGACATACATAACATTCAACCTTATTTATCGGAGGAGTAAAAGATTTTCTTTGAAGAATTTCTTTCCTTGGTTGTTGATGGGGTTGACCTCTCATCTCCTTGTTGAGCATTTCAGATTTTGCATGGGATTTCCTTGCCTTATTTTATGAACTGGATTCATCTTCAATAGATTCATGAAAACCAAGACCAGTTTTGATAGAAGGAGACCTTTGACTACTAATAATATCATCCAAAATCTTAGTACTATCTTGAAATTGTAAGAGCTTATCCTTTTCTTCTAATTTATCATTTAGAATATTTACCTCAACCTGAAGTTTCTCTTCCCTTTCACGATGCTACTTCTTCATGTTTTCTTCAACTTTTATTTCTTCTTCCAATTGATGTCTTAGTTCAAGAACTTCGTTTTCTTGTTTTTCAAGAGATTGGAGTAGTTCTTTATTTTGCTTATTTGATTCTTCAAGATCTTCCTTTAGCGAGAGGATTGTAGCTTCAAGCTTTTGATAGTAACTAGATCTATCTCTGAGTTTCTTGATTGTTGTATTTCTTTCATTTACTTCAGTTCTTAATGATGTCACTTCATCCTGCAACTTTTGACATTTTTCCTTGAATAACTTCCTTACCTTTTTTCCTTCCTCTAGTTGAGCTTTTAGTTTGGTAGATTCTTCTTTGAAGGCACATTTGTTCAATAGACCTTGTTGATCTCTAATTTTGTCTATGAGCCTTTTAAATTCTACCTCTATTTGATATCTTTCTTTCTCACCCATAAGAGCACATTCAGTTGTTTCACTATCACTTTCATCATCTTCAAATGGATAGATAACAAGATCACCAGAGGATAACAAATTGATACCTAATAGTTCTTGTTCATCTTCATTCTGAAGTGATTATGAATTTGAAGTGCTTCTTCCGCATATTCCCCAATTGATTCTTCCACTGTCATAGTCCTTCTAAGATGTCTTCTTCTTCTTAGGTGCTTTCTTCTTGAGCTTCTTTCCCATTGTTATACGGGTCTCCTTTGAGCGATCAAGCTTCTACCAAAGGACCTACTTTGATACCAATTGTTGGAAATAATACTAAGAGGGGGGGGGGTGAATCAGTATTATCAAATCAATGTAACTTTTTCATTTCCATATTCAGAATCATATACGCTACTTCAGTTAAGGAAAACCGTGTGTATACACAACTATGATTAATTCAACTAGTGTATATATAGTAAACTTAAGATTCAGTTAGTTGATCCTTTAATGAGTGCACCGGAACATTATTAACCATATGAACAATAAACAGAAGTAGCAAAATAGAACAGATCATCACACACAAGAAGCACACACGAACACCATGATATAAGGTGGAAACCCAATGTGGGTGAAAATCACCTACTGCAATTTGTCTCTATCTTCTTTTGATTAGAAACTTCTTTTTACAATAATTCTGTACTGGTGCAGTCATTTACCACTATGCAGGCTGCAACCTATAGAGGGCTACAACCCTCTCTCATTTTCCAGACACTCCTGGAAGGGAGCTACAACCCCTAAGCTCTTGTACTAACCAATCCATTTACTAGTACGTAGGTGCAGGCTTATTGAAATGCTCCAACCATTACTCGTTCTCCAGCTAGTACTGGAAGGGAGCTACCACTCCCTTTTCTCTTGTACTAGCTGATGTACTAGTACGTAGGCACCGGCCTACAATCCTCTCTCATCCTCCAGGGACCACATTTCATACATTTTCAGACTGGATACTCCTGAAGCACAACACTATAATCTGAAAGGCCACGTTTCATCCAATTTTCATACTGGACCCATTAATATCATTGAAGCACAAAATCAATCAACTAACATTAGCATCATCAATATTTAAATCACTTCAATACTGAATCACTGAAACCCTTTCAACAACACAGTCACCAGAACACAGAACAAACAACTGAATTCTACAACAATAACTAGATCCAACTGCAACTTCAAATATCATATATCATAATGTATATGCTACTATGACGAACCAAACCCGCGTACATAAGCGCTTTCACCAAAGCCAACCCATGTATAGATATATAAATATTGCAGCTATTTCGAACTTAAGTTATACCCAGTTCAGATCATTACATGCGTCAGTATACAGATCTAGAATAAGCATAATCGACCATATAGAAATAATTCATTTCAAATCATTTGATCCTAATCTATCCTTAGATTCTGTTCTCCATCAACCGTTGTGATTCCTCCTTAGCTTAGATCAAGCAATGCATCAAGAACCCATAACTTGCATACTGGATCTCATACTTCATCAGATATTCAAGACTTTCTCAATACCTTTGCCTAATGATCTTCTTCTCCTTTTATAGTCTTAGGCCTTACTCAATACCATGGTCCAAAGCCATTGAGAACCAATACTAGGGACCCAATACCTGGGTTCAACACTTCGGACGCAATACCAAGGACCAAAGCCATATGTCTAAATACCACGGGCCCAAAAATAAGCTCTCCCAAATGTACGTGCTTTTACATGCATGAAAGTGCGTGCATACACATACGCGACTTTTGATCAGTAATCTCGCGTGTATACGCATCTTTGTATATAGATAACCTGTGTGTATACCCTACTTGGTATATAGTGAACCTGCGTATATACACGACTTAGTACATAGTGAACCTGCGTACTTTCCTGTGTACGCGACTTCGTATATAGTGAACTTGCGTATATACTCATCTTTCTTCATTCTTTGTAGTCCGATCATCAATTCTTTGCTACTGACATATCAAGAAGAACCCGACAACTACAAAATCGATCAATTTCAGAGTATCTCATCAATTGGAATAACTTACCCGTCGAATATTCCACATGGGAGGACAAGAATTTAATATAGAAGCATCAAGAACTACTCAAGCATTGAGGACAACACTTTTTGAAGGAGAGGGGCATGTTAGGCCCCTATACTACTAGTGTAACCCCTTATTGTTATTAGTACAACTCCCTTATTATATCGTTGTACCCATGTAGTGCCCATATTGTTATTATTGTGCCCCATAGAAGCCCACTATTGTTATTATTGTGCCCTTACATTATTACTGTTATGTCAGCTCTGATTACATTACGACCCCTTAGACTCCTATATATAAAAACGAGGTCTTGTCATTTGTATCATCTAAGAATTGTTCATTTGTGTAATGTAAAGGAGGTTTCCCCCTCAAAGAGGCTTAATTCTAAGGCATTCAACTATCTCTTCTATCTTATTGTGAGTTGGTTTCATAACATAGGCACATAAAATACAATAATTCAGCTAACATAAGTCTATGCACACATAAATTTTCCAATGATAACTAACAGAATGGGTACATATATGTAGATGATTTTATTCGGACAATCCACATAACTGTGCATAGTTAAGTGAAAAAAATATGTTTCATCCTTGCACCTCGATAATAAATTCTCAGAAAACTTGACAAGTAAAATATAACTCATTTCTCAAAAACTGACAAGCAAAATATAACTCATATCTTATAAATTAACAAATAAATAATGACAAAACTTCGTATAACCATGAATATTGCTTGCAAAATATTCAGTAGTCATGCACGCAACCTTAACATGAACTATCACCAATAGTTCCCCCCGAGTGAAGATATTCCCACTGCCATGATTAAATGATCCCCATTGATCCATGGTGGTTCTCTTTTATAAAAAAATCCCTACCATATTTTTAGTAGTGCCCTACTTTTAAGGTATGCTAACCTTTTTCCTAGATATTTTTTGTTTTTACTTTGAAAAAGATACTTTTCATTTTCTTTAAAGCACACTTTTCTCTCCCAAAGTGATTTATTCAACCCCATTTAGTATTTCTCTCCAACTAAGTGAATAACATAACCTTTCTCTCTCGTTATGTTAATCTAATTCCCAGGGATTTTTAGGGAATTATAGGGAAGGTCCATTATTTGGACTTGACCACCAGAGATTTTTCCTAAGACGGCAAGAAGTCTTTTATAATCTAGTACTCCTTCCTGAATACCTCCAATATTTTTTTATTAATTCCATAATCTAATTACATCACGACATAATACTCACCATGGCTTCTTTCACCATTCTAACCAAAAGTAGTTCAATGACTAACATAGTAATTCTCTAGAACAACAGGATCATAGGGGTGTTACATCTTTCCCCCCTTTTACAAAACATCATCCTCGGTGTTTCCTCATTTCAATATTCTTTCATTTCTACCCTATTTAATCCATACTAATCGGTTCCTCTTAGTATTTTTTGGAGTGATTGTTCAATTCTGCAGTAGACATTCTTTTATATTCCATTTGTGCTCCTTCCTTAACATGTTTTCATACATGGTAAATAGGTACTGCCTATTTGCATTCATGTTGTCCATTTGCACTCCACAAACTATGTACATGCACCCAACAAGTCAACATCATTGATATATAATGATGAAATTACAATATACCCATTAGCTATGGCCACTGATATGAACATTATTTACTTAGGAACTTTCATAGAATTGTAAGTTACTCTTCGCATGGGATAATCGTAATCAAGGGATTATTTGTAGAATTCTCATTTATACTCTAAATTGGATATCACTGTATCCATTGTGCATATACTGTTTTTTAAGCTACTTTCATAGC
>APFE030266734.1:0-10676 GCA_000404065.3 Pinus taeda | reverse complement strand
TATGTTTGAAAAATTTTCTTAATCTCCCTTTTGAACTTTGAATCTTTCAACAAAACAATTATTTTATGTTTATTATTCAAGAAAATTTCCACATTTCTCGCTAAAACAATTATTATTATTATTATTATTATTGAGGCCAATATTTTTATTAAATTGTTGTTAAGCAATTTTTTTGTTCATTTTTTTTTTTTTTTTTCTCTTTCAGTTTTTGTTTTTAATATTTCTTTTAGTTGTGATCTAATTGATCTATGTTTTGAAGGTTTTTTAGCCATATTTTCTAGTCAAATTTTCTTGAAATTAGGAATTTGTTGGAATTAATCTCTAAATTATGTACAATCCAAGTTCCCCAAGAATTTTTATGAGAAACTAATTCGTTTACACATTTAAAAATATATTTAAATAACAAATAAGCATGATTTGACAACATATTGTTTGACAAACTTTTGACTAAAAGCTCTAAAAAATAGAATAATTTGATAACACGTTTATTTTATTCCGACCTTTATCTCACCTCCCTTTAACATTAATATATTTTATTTTAATACAATTATTACTCATGTTTTAATCATCACACTAGTTAGTTATTTTATTGTTATTATTTTTAGTTTATTAAGCAAACACTCTTCACATTCTTTTAATATCGGTTAGCAAACTTTATTCTAGAAGAATTTTAATAAAGACTTAGTCAGCCTAATATATAAAATTATTGTTGTCTTGCCATTTGGGATGACTAATGCCCCAACAACTTTTATGTGTCTTATGAACACTATTTTTCATCAATATTTAGATAAGTTTGTATTTATTTTTATTGATGATATACTAGTATATTTCCGAAACATGGAAGAGCACAAGGAACATTTGTGGATCATTTTGCAAACATTAAGGGAACACTAGATGTATGCAAAATACAACACGTGATTTCTTTAAAGAACAAGTTCAGTACTTAGGGCATGTCACAACTAAGAATGGAATTGTTGTGGACCTGGAAAAAATAAAAACCATAATGGAATGGCCAATTCCGAAAAATGTGGCTGATATAAGGTCGTTTATGGGACTAGGTGGACACTATAGAAGGGTTATTGAATGATTTTCCAAGGTAGCATATCCCATTACCTCGCAGAAAAAAGGAAGAATCTTCAAGTGGACATCTGAGTGTTAATATAGTTTTGACCGATTGAATAAATTTCTTACTACTACCCCTATTTTAAGCATTGCAGACCTAGACAAGGAATATGTTGTCTCCAACGATGCTTATAAGGAGGAAGTAGGGGAAGTACTAATGAAAAAGGGTAGAGTTATAGAATATGAATCTCAGAAGCTAAAGGAGCATGAGTAAAAATACTCTGCCTAAGATCTGGAACTAATTGCAGTAATCCAGGCATTAAAAATGTGGCGACATTATTTATTAGGAAATAATTTTTTATTGATGACAAGTCATCACAATTTAAGTAACTATTTTAAACAACCTACTTTGAATGCTCGACATGCACATCGGGTTTCCTTTATGAGTGAGTTTGATTTTGAAATTAAACATTTAAAAGGAAAAGAAAATTAGGTAGCAGATGCATTACGTCAGAAGTTAAACTGTGTCTCAGATATTTCATTCAGTGAAGTTCAAACTACTTTCAAGGAACATATTAAAGAAGCTACTCAAAGAGATCCTGAACACAATTTTTTATGGCAGAAGGCCCAAAGTCCAAACAATAGTGAACAACAATTAGGATATGAGATAAATAAGGAAAAAATGTTGATTTATCTAGGCAAACATTATGTTCATGATCAACAAAGTATCAAGCAATTAATTCTAGATGAATACCACATAATTCCTTATGCAACTCACCCTGACTATTAGAAACTAATCACTGGATTAAGAAAAGGGTACTTCTGGCCATGTATGAAAAAATAAGTGGCAGATTATTTAGCCCCTTGTTCGAAATGCCAGCAGGTAAAAACAGAGCACCAACATCCGCTGGATTGCTCCACCCATTGTCTATTCCAGAATGGAAGTGGGAGATCATTTCAATTGACTTTATTACAGGCTTACTTAATACCAAGAAGCAAAATGACTCAATAATGGTAGTAGTAGATAAATTGAGTAAATTTTCCCATTTCACTCCAGTACAATCTACCTTTAAGATTGTTCAAATTACTATCATATTTATGAAATATATATTTAGACTTCATGGAATACAAAAGGAAATAATTTCAGATAGACATAAAATTTACATCTATGTTTTGGAAAGCATTGTTTGAAGGTTTAGGCACTTAGATACATTTTATCTTGACATACCATCCTTAGAAGGATGGGCAAGCAGAGCAAGTAAATGAAATAATTGACGATATGCTAAGAATGTATGTGATTCAACAACTGCCTGAGTGTGAAGACTACATACAATTGGTGGAATTCGCTTACAATAAAAGCTATCATGCATCCTTGTGGATGAGCCCATTCGAAGTTTTATATGGTCTCACGTGCAGAACACCTTTGAATTAGGGAGGCCTCGAAAATAAATTAATGCTAGGTCCCGATATGTTGAAAGAAATGGAGAATGCAGTGAATAAAGTAAGGATGAACTTGAAGGTTACTCAAGATAGGGAGAAAATTTATGCTGATAAGAAACAAAGTTTTCGAGAATTTCAGATTGGGGACCATGTATATGTAAGAGTGAGGCCCAAGAAAATTACTTTGCAATGACGAGGTTATGCCAAGTTAGCACCCTAGTTCTATGGTCCTTTTAAAATTTTGGCTCGAATTGGGCCTATAACGTATCAACTAACCTTACCTACTTATATACACATGCATAATGTCTTTCATGTTTATGTGTTAAAAAATACATATATGATCCCTGCCATATAATCAGTTGGCAGGATATACAGGTAACATATGTAACAGTAAGTACATTATATGTATTTTTTTTATTTACTATTATTGTTATCTATGTAAACTTTGAAACGGAAACTAAAACGGTTACCCGTTTTGTAGAGATAGCAAAAAAGTGACCAGATTTTGAAAAGGGGTGATGCAAAACACACATGTTTTTTTTAGAGCATAGCTTTTGGCACTTCAATTTTTTTATGTACATTACGTTTTAGAATGGTAGTGATTTTCATGGTGATTTAGGAAAGTGGGTATTCTGCATCAGACCCTTTTTTTAAAAGACCTATTTTTTGACTTTAAATTTTCTAATGTATGAAATGTAAATAATTATTTTGTAAATTTAATAATTTTTGAAATGGTCATTTCCTTCATATTTTCTTGTTTTTTATTTTAATTTTAATTTTTTTGTAGTGAGGTTTTCATTATTTTGCATTTTTAAATTAGATGGTCAATATTTTGAATTTTCGATATTCTACATATTTATACATCCTTAATTAATTTTTCAATCCATAAGAAATAATTGCTTCTAAAAAACAATATTTTTTAACAATGGACATAAAAATAACCATTTCTAACATAAATATAACTAAAAAACTACACGTTTTGATAATTTTTTGCTAGAATTGACATGTCAAAATTACAATTTTTATATGAAAAATTTAACTAAAAATGGTTAAATAATAGTTTTTTTTCTTTTTTTATGAATTTCATATCAAAATAATAATAATAATCACTTTTTTTTCAAAAAATAATGATTAACTTAAAAATTAATGCGAAAATCACATCTTAGAAATATTGAACGCATAACAACCTTAATTGAGTGTTTATTCTTCTCAAAAGAGGGTCAAAGTCAAAACATTGCAAAGCTTTATTTCCAAGCATGACTTAAATTTAATCAACAATGTCACGTAATCCAAACTCTTCGTCCTCTAGGGTTTCATCATTGTCTTCTTCTACAATATTTTCTACTTCCTTTTGCTCATTTTCCTCTTCTAAAGGATCTTTGATATCTGCGAATCTCCCAATGTATGTCTTTCCAAACATTCCATGTAATGGTGGTTGGGGTTCCTTTGCCTTTTTTTCCACACGTGATTCACTAAAGTCCCCTTTCTTCAACACAATTTCTTGCATTGCATCTGGACGAAATTGAAGAGCATTATTTCTTTGTTGAATGAAATTGCACTGTATTGGATCTTTTTCAGTTGCAATGCAATTTCTTCCTTTTTGAAGGCAACATGCTAGTTTTGTACCTAATTATCAAGCACAAAAGAAATAATGAAATAAATTAGTACAATGACATATAAATTAATAAATAACATATTGAAATTCAATTCCATATGATAAAACTTACCTGAGGGAGAAATTAAATCCAAAACCCAATCTCCTTCAATTGATTGTCGCAAAGACATGGCTAAATCGAGCTCCTATATAACATTGGGTTACATTGTTTAAGTGCTCAAATGGCTCGATCGAGCACTTAAATAGGGCTCAATTGAGAAATCATTTTTTCCACCCAAACATGCCATCTCTTGCCAAAAAGTGTAACCCAGCTCCATGCTTTCACCCTTATAGATTATGAATTTCTAACAATCTATATCCTAATTATTATTATTATCCATGTTTAAGGTTATAGCCAAGCCACACACCAAATTAGTGTATGAAACCCCCTTGTTTATGGGACAAGAGACCCACCTCCATGCAACGATTTGATTATTGTCTATGAAGGCATATCTACTCTAACCCCTTCTGGTTTTTGAACCTATGACCTCTTAGGAGGAAACATATGCTCTTAACCATTAGGCACTTGACCTAAGATGCCTCATATTTAACTCTAATGTTATAGGAGCATTTTCTTAAGAACTTTATCCAATAATTGGACCTCACACACTCTACTAACCTCTAATTTCAGTTCTGTGGCATTTCAAAGTTTACCCTTCAAAACTCATTTAAGGCCATAAATCACACTTAATATTGGTTTACTATATTTGTGAAATTTCTAATTCTTTATAAGTAATCATTTAGTTTGGGTTGTTGTTTCTAAAAGGGTATGGCCCAAAGCTTAATTCTGTCCAATGTCACTTCATAATCTAACGATATATAAGAAATATCTCTTCCACTTGAATTAATAAGACAATAGAAACCTCACATACTCAAAACAAACCTATTGAAAACCAATTTGACTCAATAGAACTAATCAAAACAAACATACAAGAGAATGTAAAAATGAACATTTTATCATGAAAGGCTGAAATGTTTAGAAATTTTCTTGAATAACTATTTCAAATACCATTTAAGAAAAGATGGTAATGCAAGCACATAGAACCAATAAATAAGATTTCAAAGATGCAAGAGAATGTTATTGCCTAGGGGACAAATCTCTAGTCTCTCTACAAACAAGCTACACCAAAACCATAAAAAAAACTAAGCAAGTTATTAAACCTTCCTAATTTTAGTTTATTAAGCATAGGTCACTGTGTTAAATATCATAGTCTAAAAATAAAATAAGTAACTTGCACCTCAAACTTACATTGAAAAGAAACATTAATACAAATGATCCAATTTCAATTAAGAACAATAGTTTATTGAAACAAAGAGAAAATTTCAATATAAAAAAATCAACACCCATATTTAGATACATTATCACCACATCTCTTTGACTACAAATCAAGCACTGGAGAAAATTTTTAATATAAAAACCTGAGCATCCATAAATAGAAACATCAACACCCCATCTTTTTGAGTAAAAATCAAGCACTCCTCTTTGTACACTAAAAAGGAGGGATGAATCAATCTATCTTGGTTTATGAGGAGCAATGAAAGGAATTTTTTTTTATAATCTTCTAGTTTAGATCGACTAAATAAAAAGGTCTAATAACTAATCATTTAGTTTGGGTTGTTGTTTCTAAAAGGGTATGGCCCAAAGCTTAATTATGTCCAATGTCGCTTCATAATCTAGTGATATGTAAGAAATATCTCTTCCACTTGAATTAATAAGACACTAGAAACCTCACATACTCAAAAAAAACCTATTGAAAACCAATTTGATTTAATAGACCTAATCAAAACAAACATATAAGAGAATGTAAAAATGAACTTTTGAGTATACTCAAATCTTGAAATTTGTGATCCCAATTCATAATTCTTTATTTATTTCTATCTCATCTTACGTTAATTATTTTAGCAAAAGAAAAAGACACCTACATTTCTATCTTATTCGGAGTTCATTATTTTGGAAAAAAGAAAGAAACCTATGTGTTCATCTAGAACATGGAGAAGAGGTAAACCATGTTAGATTGTCTCTTTTTATTTCACAATACACACCAATATCCGCTCTTTTTCACTTGCCAAGATTATTTAGCATCAAAAAATATCTGACAATAGAAGATTGGAAAATATTGTGTCATACACAATGATTGGAAAATATTGTGTCATACCCAATGAAAAACAGGATGGGAAGAAAAGAAATAGATGTGGCAGATCCATGGGTGAAAAAGAAAAGTCATAAATACTAAACATATTGCAGATTTTTATAATTGCTTGCAAACTTGGCATAGATGCCTAAGCTATGCATCATGAATAAGAGATTTGGATATGTTATAATTCGGAGGAGAGGAGATAGATCACATATCAAACCAAATTTGATATGAAACTTTATTGGTTAATCTTAGTCTGGTTTTTGTTGAGAAGGAATACTATGGTTTTTGTTGAGAAGGAATACCATGAAGATTGTTAGAAATAACCAAACAATGTAATCTAATCAACGTTTATGGATTGATTATTCATTTATATCTTAGTCAGAGTTATTATTCAAAAAAACAAAAGAAAGAAAGAAATACGTTTATGGATTTATTGTTCATTTATATCTTAGTAAGAGTTAATTATTCCAAAAAAACAAAAGAAAAAAAGAATGAGGGACCTACATATTCATTGAGAAGAAATCGCTGAGTTGGATTCTTCACTTTTTCTTCTGTCATATTTGATACATGCACGCACGCACTAGTAACTATTTTGTTTGTTCCATGCATTTTAATGTTGCCTGTGCCGGGGCAAGGTGGAGGAAGAGGAGCAGCAGCAACTAGAAGAAGAGTTTGTGTAGTAGTCCATCCATTCACCTTATTAGATAAAAATAGATGAATATTCACCATAAGTAATAAATTTTATTACATGAAACTCCTTTAAAGTTTTCTTTCTCAATCAATAACTTCTTTACATGAAACTCCTTTAACGTTTTCTTTCTCAATAAATAACTTCTTTAGAAACATCTTTTAAACTTGTACATTAATTTCTCTTTAAACCATATTTTCATGTACAATTAGCCATATAACCCTACCAATTGGTTTAAAATTTATATCTCCATTCCATTTACTCTTTGCAATTCCCTTTTGCAGATAATGAACACTTCATTCTTATATTCACTATACAATGTTGGACTTGACTTACATAATTCAATTTTCAACCTTTATAATGGCTCAAAATTATCCTATTTAATTTGATAAAGAAATATTTTGATATCCATCTACAAAACATTGTGTTGCATTGCTATAAAAAAGCTCAACGACATACATCAACCTCTATTATTTATTAAATCATAGTGTGCCTATCAAAATGTAATATTATTTGCTACCCCTTGTTCAGGGGAAAGAGTTGATATTGATAAGTAAAACTCAATTCACATCACATTGCGAGATAGATGTTCCAAGCCGTTTTGATCAACATGGTGAAGGGATTCCAAAAGGAGAGCGTATCAGGTTGTATGTTCGAGGGATCATCCTTGGCTACAAAAGGTCAAAATCAAACCAGTACCCAAATACTTCTCTGATTCAAATTGAAGGAGTCGATACACCAGAGGAAGTGGATTGGTATCTGGGGAAAGGATGGCCTATATTTACAAGGCGAAAACCAAGAAAGGAAGAACTAATTACAGGTGTATTTGGGGCAAAGTAACAAGGCCACATGGTAACAATGGTGTTGTTAGGGAAAAATTTAGAACAAATTTGCCACCAAAGTCCATGGGAGGGAGAGTGAGAGTATTTATGTACGCCAACAGCATATGAGGTTGCTATCACTACTTGGTCTACAAACTCTCGGATGTTTCATATTTTAGTTTTGTTTCGATATGAGAGGCCTATTGTTGATGAAGCCGTTGATTTATGAGAATTTTTTTCCTTCACAGGAAGATGTGATGCAAATTTAATTTTTTTTTCCTATAATATTTACGTCTTTTGTTATTTTATTTTTACCTACATTAGAACTATGAAATCATCATTTTGACAATATGAGTACTGCTAGCTGTTTGGTGTAGACATCTACACATGTTATGCACTACTCTTTAAAATTTTCAGTTCATTAAAATAGATCAAAACTGAAATTTTCAAAGAAGCCACTAGCGGCAAACTGAAAATTAGGGCACTCTCACAAGAGTATGGCGAAAACATTCCCGATCGAAGCAATCTATTTTAAATCAGACTGTGAATATGGATTAACATATGAATAGACAAGCCCACTGTAAACCCTTGGCATATGCTAACTTCAAGCCCTTTTAGATAATAAAATATATTCTCCGAAATACCTAGAGAAAAGGGCAGAAGATTTCGGAAGGTTTCAAAAATCAGAAATTTTGAAAAAGACTGCATCACAACAATACAACAAATTAAATATTACTTGGCCATCATCTTGGTGATAAAATCTTCATAACAGATGTTTCCGTTGGAATAGACCTTAATTTCTAGAATCCACTCATCAAATTTCGACGGCTCCAACGTCTCCCTGATGCTAGTAAGAATATGATGGAGTTCCCTGGCAGAAATCTTGCCCCTGGCAGAAATCTTGCCGGTGCCCTCTTTATCGATGGCTTGAAAGGCATCCCTGAGATGAACATGGAAGCTTCCTCCCTTCAAGTTCCATTTCATCACGTCCCGCATTGGAGCAAACTGCTCCTCACTCCACATCAAAACTGAAATTTTACTGAAAACTATTTTGTTTGTTCCTGCCAAAATTAATTAACATCAAAATTCCCTCTGAATTCCGCTTAATATCATATTGGATGCCCAGTAAGCATATTGGATGCCCAGTAAGCATTGTTTGGGGTGATTCATAGCAGATGGGGCGATTATGAGAATCGTCGGGCGGTAATCGTCCTTCCATCGCCGGACCAGTGGTGGTTGTTGAATTTATAATTTCAACGTTGTTGCACGCGGGCTAGCATTCAACCGCACCGTACCAAGTCAAAACCACCTAGTAGCAAACCTAAACCGCCAGGAAGCTATCGCACCGCTCTTTGGCAAAAGTGGTTTGCGTACGAAGGTGCTCCGACGTAGACATGTAGACAACCGTGACATCACCACCTGACACTTTTCGGAAGTTAACGCTCAGTCAACTCACCCCTTCCGATATTGATTTCACTCGTCCGATGTCCTCCAGTATTTACCACCGTTGATTTACCACAGTGCAACTTTGGTGTAAAGTACTGTGAGAAAGGTGTTACGATATGCATCCTCCGCCGTTCGATTAAAGCCTTCTCTCTCTGCCGTTCGATTCAAGGGAAGGTTCACCGCCGATATATTTTTCCAAAGTACATACGGGTCTGATAAATTAAATGTAGCATGGACCGTCCCATACCTAAGTTAATACAATGACATTTTTTGGTGAAATCTTAATGTTTTTCCTTACGGCGGGTTAATATGGAGTATGGGCATAAATTTAATGTAAGTTTTTTATTATTACGAAATGTATGGTATATGCTTTGGCATGAGCGTTGACTCCAGGTAATACAAAATTACACACGGGGAGAATGTGAAGACCAATTCGCAGCAGCGAATGAAAAATACAGAGAAAATATTGTATTGCAGGTGATTGGCATCAGCTAATGGAAACCAGAAGGAACGTGAATAATTTTTCTTGGGTTTGAAATGTTTAATGAAGAAATGGTAAAAGCAGCAGCAAAGTAAATTTTTTTGTAATGTAAGAAGTAAAAATTGCACAACAGTGCAGGAGGAGAAGGAGAAGTAAATGAAGAAAACCAGTGGATAGTTTTGTTGAAATCCATGAATTGTTTCGCACAGGTGAAAAGGTGAATCTGTAAAACTCTGTAATTTTGTTTTCACACAGCAGTGAATGTAAATGAAATATTTACACACAGTGGTGTAAAATTTCATAGGAGGCAGAGTAACTTTTTGTGAAAATGTTTTGGTGAATCCCTCTGAGTAAAAGAGGATGAATATGTAATTGTTTTTGTTTTATGAATAGAAACCATTATATGGTGGTGGAATACTCTGTCTGTTCAGTAATTTTTTTTTAAGACTTCTCTGTGCAAAAAGATCCTGGTGTAAAGAAAACAGAGCATTGCCTCTGTGTTTTATTTTCTGGTTTTGGTATTTTCCCATTGCAAACAAAAATACCCAACAGTGGTATCAGAGCAGGCTTAGGCTCTTTGTAGGTGACAAAGAAGATGAAGGGAGGATTCTTTTGGTTGCAGCAGTCAGTTGTTTTTAAATACACAGTCAAGGATTTAGAAGCATAGCTGAGGATGCAAGGAATGGCTAGCACAAGCACTAGCATGGGTTTGTTTAACCCTCAATTCCCACAGTTCAATGGGAAGGATTATGACTACTGGGCAATAACCATGAAAGCCCTGTTTGCATGTCAAGATTTATGGGAAATAGTTGTAGATGGTTTTGATGAACCAGCAAATGAGACTGAGTTTAACAGATTAACTCAGGGAGAGAAAGACCTATTGAAGAGCAATAGGAAGAAGGATGCAAAAGCCATTGTATTCTTGTATCAAGCATTAGACAAGAGT
>APFE030266729.1:0-14913 GCA_000404065.3 Pinus taeda | reverse complement strand
AAAGGATTCACCATAACCAACGTTTTTTTATCTTCATTTCCCACTACTAAGATGTAATTTCAATAAATAGGTGATATATACATGCATAAGCTTCATTAGTATAAGATTATGTTGTATAAAAATGATAACAATTTTATTTTGAACTATCGTGATATTTAAAATTCTTAACATTTTTCTTATAAAAAAAATCCTTAGTATATAAAAAATAATTAATAAAGGAAAAACAATTCACAAAAATAATGATAGGAAGAACATATTATGAAAAGTTTTCTTATTCTCAAAGAATCTTACTTAGCATGGTTTGGTGAACAATTAGTTTCCCAACCTATATGGGTTCAAGTCTCTAGAGAAATGTTGTAAGTGGCTTAGAAATTCACGTTCTAGTTCAAAAAAAAAACTAGCTCATGAAAAATAAATAAAAAGCGAACATGTTTTTTAATTAAATTGAAAGGAAAAAAAATCATAACTACTTTTGATATAATCACAATTCTCTATCTTAACTACTATTAAAAATATTTAGTAAATTTAAAATTTAAAAGTCTTATTTTAATATAAATAAACTATAAATATTTCATACTTACCCAAAAAAAAACCTATTAACATTACCATCAATACTTTACAGAAAGAAAATTGGAATGAAAAAAGAATTTTCATATGATAATCAAGATGGAGAGTATTTAACAACACCTAAATGCTTGGGTGATGAAAATCAATCCATGAATTGATGGGCAAACTGAGAGGCAACAAACAAGAATTCCTATGCATTTCTTCGGGGCACTCCATCTTACGCTTCCGCGAGATGCCTATGAGGCGAGAGGCCGTGTCCAGGGTTCCTTCAGAATCAGGAACACTCTCACCTCGATCGTTTCACTATGAAGGTTTACTTTCTTGGAGTTTGCTGGTTTGCCTTGCGTTTAGTTTTTTTGGACTTTGTTGCTGGAAAAGTTTATGGCAAGGTTTGAGGGTAGAAATTATTTATGGAGATAAAGTTATTTTGGGAATGAAGGTAATATTGAATTTCATTCCATTTTAATAACAATATCTCATAAAATAGAGAACTATTTTTTTTTTATTTAATATCTTGTTTAAAGCTTTATAAGTAGTATCATGTATTTATTTAATTTATTATTATGGTGATACGAAATTTCACACAATTTTAATAACCATATTTCACAAAATAGAGAAATAATTTTTTTTGAAGTTATCATTATTTTACAAGTGGTACTATGTACTTATTTAATTTATTATCATGTAAATAGAAATTTTTTATTGAATGTTCGAAAATTAATTTTTTTATCAAAATCTTTATCTTATGGTTATAAATGAAAGATACTATTGTAGTTTCTTCATCTTCTTTATATTAATGGATAAAACTTCAAATATTAACTACCTTCAACATCTTTAAATCCATATTTACCTTTTCACATTTATCTAATACAATTATGAAATTGGCATACAAATGATCAAATAAGAAATAACATTGTGTGGATACTTTAATATGTAAAACTAATAGTTGACATGCTTCTATTTTTATTGTACTTATGAAGCATTCATTGTTAGTGGTTCTTACTTTAGTTGTTAGCTCTATGCTAATTAAGCTCATAGAGACCATAAACATGGTATTTTGGAATATGCTTTTCAAAATTTTAATTTAATTACCATATAATAATTTAAAATAATTTTAGTAATAATTTCACAAATCAAAGATTAAAATTTATGTTAAAAATAGTTATACCTTTTATTTTCTTTTTATTAAATTGGTTAATTAAAAATAGTGTCACATAAACATACAGTTATAGATTTGACATGTATATTACTGAGTCATACTATTAACCAATAATATTGTAACAAATTTATTTATAAATTAAATTTTTCATTAATTAAAAAAAAAAAAAAAAAAAAAAAAAAAAAAAAAAAAAAACTTCATTAATTAAATTAAAACTTATTACCAATTAAAATTTCATAAAATGTAATAATTTAAAAATAAAATTATAATTTAATTATTTTTTAATAATAAAAAATAATCATACATAAATTATTGATAAATAAATTTTAATTAGGAATGGATACTTATTAGCTATTCAATCATGTAAATTTATGACAATAATTAGAATTTTAATTACAAATGAATACTTATTAAGTATTTAATTATGTAAATTTATGGCCATACTAGTTATTGTTATTTTTAGATCTTCAGTTTTAATTAGTTATTCTTAAATCTTCATTATAATCGTTGCTTGCTAGAGTTCAAAGCAACCAGTCTTTTGGGCACAATTAACGGTGGGACACATCTATCGTCCAGGGATTTTTTGTAGTATTTTTTTTAATGGCTTTGTGTTTAAGTATGATTTTTTGAAAAATGGTTTATTTTCCAATTTAATTTATTTAGAATTTGATAAAAATTTATTGAAGTCACAAGTTTAATTATTGAATTTTATATAATCAAAGTGTTTCACAAATTTCCAAAATATTAATAATAAAAAACTAGTTTAAACAACCCAAACCAAAATTTCATTACAATTTTTTTTCACAAAATTTTACTCATAAATCAAATAAAAACTCTAAAACATCACAATTAAAAACAACCCCTTCACAATCAAGTAAAAACTCTAAAGAATCACAATTAAAAACAACCCCTTTCACTATAAAGACATGAGTGGTAGTTGGTAGTTCACAGGATATTGTTGGCTTGTTGGCTCGAAAACGAGTGGTGGCTCTTCACAAGATATTGTTGGCTCGAAAACAGTTTGCTTGTAAGGATAAATTGGATCAATTTCCAATGTTCAAGTAGGCCTTTCGTTATATCGCTTTTTGGTGAGGGGGGCTGGAAAGGTTGATTATTCCCTCCCAACTTTACAATTAGAACAAGAGGTGATTATATGAATTACAACAAAGTAAACAAAGTAATCTATGCATAAAAATTAATTCACTTGTATTCTAGTGTTTTTTTTAGAATATGTGATTATGTCCAATCAAGTCTGGTTGGGAGGGCATTCAGAAATATTATTTTTTATAACTGACCTAATTGTTTTTAGGTTTATTTGAATTTATTAAAAATATTTTTATGTAAAAATATTATTTATTTTTATTAATGGATGAAAAGATGAGGAAAGTTTTATATAAAGAGATTAATGTTTGAAAGTTTTAAAAGTTAGAAGTCTAGTTTATGGGAGAATGTTATTTCTATGAACATTTAATCAAATTTATTATGAAGAAATTTTATATTTATTGACATATAAAAAATCCAGA
Organism: Pinus taeda; assembly: GCA_000404065.3. Lineage (NCBI taxonomy): Eukaryota > Viridiplantae > Streptophyta > Pinopsida > Pinales > Pinaceae > Pinus > Pinus taeda. Next base: position 11,664 of record APFE030266729.1, on the reverse strand, counting down.
TTTTTTTATGTGATATATTAATATAGAAGAGGTTGATATTATATTATATAGGAACATTGTATTAGAGAGGACTGAACCCAAAATCTTAGGGGACTAAATTCCATTACGAGTTAGGATGTCTCACTTGGGCTCTTCCATGTTTGAATGACTTAGTGGTACAAGTCCACTAACCATAACCACAACATGTTAAAGAAACAAATTAACTCACAATTCTTATAGATTGTGCTTTGCACTAAAGCTTCTTTTCTCACAAAAGTAATAAGACCACTGATTTCTTTTTCAATAGAACAATGACTAGAGGGAGCATAAGAAGTGGAGCCTATTGCACTTGAAGAGAAAATGAGCTCCTTGAAATATTTTTCATAGTCCCCTCCATCAATTGAGTGTCCACTCATGATGAGAGGGTTGTAGGGAGTGGAAGAAGAGGGAGCTTCTAGACACGAAGAGGGAGGATTCAAATTAACATGAAAAAAATGCTAGTCCCTCTAGGAATCAAATATTTTACATTTAATGTTGTTACTAGCACCTTCCTTTGAATTCTACTCCATAATTACAAGTTGCGTTGAGTATATATGTAGGTGAAGGCAAGAGGATTGATGATGATGGCTAAGGAAAAGAACGCTAACGATGTAGGGGACAGTGGTCACAAAAGCTAACCCTATTTTTTATTTCTTCACTTAGGGTGTAGAACTCAACCCCATCTTTGATTTCTTCACTTACAATGTAAAACTCAATATTGTGCACCAAGATATTTATAAATTATAAGGAAAAAAAAGATTGAAATTGACATTAGACCCATGAAATTTAAACCTTATTAATAATAATGGGATCTACTTTAACTTAATATGCTCTTTTGACAACTTGATAGAGGTAGGCACACAACATGATTGGTATACTACAAGTTTCAATTACATAAGCATTATGGTCCATGTTTTCAAAATCTATAAACACTACATACGTTTTTTTAGTATTTTCTATATGATTATTGTCACAACCTTGAATATTATGTTGAAGAAGCTTAAAGTGATGTATTTCTTTAAGAAAATATTTAAAGGTTTTGCATTTTTTGCATTTTTTATTTGTCTTAATTCAAATTTGATCATACAATCTTTATTAAAATTGTAATTTCAAATTTGATCAAATTATTATTTTTAGTGTAAAAACGAAATCAACACCTTTCAATACTTTATTGTGTTAAGAGGCAGCCCAATAATGGGGAAGATGTTGTACTTTTTGTAAATGAGTGTGAACATTTAGATGTTTACTCAATATGAGAGAGATGTTGTAGTGTTATTTAGTTCAAAAATAATAAAGCAGAGCGTTGATTCAATTAAAAAGTACCTAACACCCCGATGGAGGTGATCAATCACCTAAACAACTGTTTCATGAGCGGCCATTGGGGTCTGATCTCGCTCCACGTGCTCATTAACTTCTCCCTTGTGTTCAATCCAAAAAATCATTCCACTAGTACAAAGGTCTATCCAAAGTGAACTGTTGATAAATACAGAGGCTAGATTGGGTATCAGTCCATCTTCGAAGCTCGAGCGCTAAATTTTGGTTGTGTGGATCAACGAGCTATGTGGATCTAGCTCCATGGCGGCTCCTTGAGGTCCCGGTCTTGGCTACGAGGCACAATGTGGGGAAGTGGCATCGTGGTGTGGTTTGGGCTCCTTTATCAGCTTTGTCCTTGGGATCCAGGCACACGAACAAACAAGGTATTGAGCCATCTCCAAGAATCCATCTGTTTCTGGCTCGATCTCAGCATTGCACCATTTCCGAGTCTTCGATACTTTCTGTGTGCTAAGCAGTCCGTGTTTTCTAATTCCTTTGCACGTATTTACATTTTGAAGGTCGTCCTGGTGGTTGTAGTTGTGTGATTTTTGGCTCTCCATAGGCCCTCCCTAATACTTTTTGGTGCGAGGGTGTCTTTGGGCTGGCTGGAGAATGGTTTGTATGCTCTATTATGGCTAATTGTGACAACACTAGCTGTGTGGGTGGGTGTTTTGGATGATCACTCCTTTATATCATCTAGTGCGAGGGTGTCTGTGGACCAACTAGAGGGCGGTTTGTGAGTTCATCCAGGGTTAATTAGGGTTGTGTCGTATATGTTGGTGGGTTTTTTTGTCAAGATGCCATTCTCTCTCCTTTTCTTCGAGCACAGGTGGTTGTCGGTGTCGGTAAGTGTTGTGTGCTTTGTAGGTTGTCTCTTATCCATATGCAACACTAACGAGGTCACCCTTTCCGTGGGGGAAGTTAGTAAGCTCGAGGAGGGCACCCCGAGCCTAACCATAGCTCATCCACTACAAATTTGAGTAGTCAGGACTCTAAGGACACCAAGGGTCTCTCTCCTGCCCGCTCACCTAGTCATGTAGAAGCTCCTACCACAATGAACTCCATTGTTGATCAGCTCTGGCACATTCAACAATTCACCCAGAATGAAATTCTGGAGCAGCTATACAGCCTTCGACGAAGCCACCATCACATCAATGACCACCTTTGCAGCTTGGAAGCGAGGCTGGAACATATTGACTTTCATATGCATGATCGAGTTGGTTTCTTTTCAACTCCCCCTGTACCCCGCCTCATCCCCCTCCTTGAATTGTTGATGTCAATTATGGTTTTTTTTTGTTTACTTCAGCTATGCTTGGGCTAGAAAGCCTTCCAACAATAATGTATGTAAGTTGTCTTTTATGGTATCCTCCAGTCCCTAATCTCAACAAGTTTGGTTGGAATGAGAGAGCAGGGAATGTTGAGTCAAACTCTGTAAGATGTGCCTTTTTGAAAATCTAATGAAAGCTCTTTTGAATGACAATTATTTTTTTAAAAAGTAGCCAACATAGATCCATCTTAACTCTGGATCTACCAAGCTCCTAAAAGGATCAAATCTCTCAAGACGAAAACTTGTGATGTGGGAGGATCCTTAGCCTTGGGTAATCCTCATCAACCAAAAACAAGTTTATTTTTGAGTTTGTAATAAGTGTTGTTGCTCCCATGTATTTTGAGTTGTTGATACTCCTATTATGTTAGTTGTTGTTACACCTAGCTGATAGTTATTGTTATTCCTGTAGCTACATTTTATCGAAGCGATGACTACTTTTGAGTTGTTGGCACTCCTAAGATTGTGTGTTGATACTCCTATTGTGTGGAGTTGTTGACACACCCAAAATTGGCAGTTGTTTAGTTGCACTGCTATAGGAAAACTTCTACTAGACGTGCTACGAGAATGGGATGTAGGTTACAAATTTTGGTTTGTCTGCATATTGTGAGGAAGCGAACCAATTCAACTCTGGAATGTGAAGAGGTCAATATTTATAAATTAAATTAAAATAAAATATTTATAAAATATTTTGATTTTAAAATTAATTATGGTTTTTGAAAATATGATATTAATAAATCATGGTATTATCCCATAATATTGTAACAAAGCATAAATTATTATGACACTTAATCAGTAACAACATGTAATAAGATTCTTAATCAGTAATTATTCACTTATAAATAAGTTTTATTACAATATAATGGGTCAATACCATGGTGCTTGGACACCGCTTAGAATAGTTCCTCAACTCCTCCCCATAAGATTTGTTACCCATGAAAACTAAACCCTACACAAATTAATTAGTTCGAACCTCATTTTGTTTTAAACATATTCTGTGAACTTTATTAAAGTTTTCAAAAAAATAAATATTAAACTAAAGATCAAACAAGGAAGAAAGTTGACCTCATCAAGCTTCAAGTACAAGAAAGGGATGAAGAGCTTGCCAAGCTTAAGAAAGAATTTCATTAAAGCAAAAGAAAGCATCATGAAGAGGTCATATCCATGAGAAATCAATTGAATAAAGCAAAGAATCAAGAAGATACCTTAACAAGTCAACTTGAACAAAGGCACAAGAGCTTGAACAAACTTAAAAAAGAGATTGGTTAGTACAAGGTAGAGGTCTCCTCTCTCAAGTCTCGACTACAAGAAGCCATGAAACAAGCACAAGGAGTTGAGAAGACAATGGAAGCAATGGAAGTCATAGAAGGATAGGTTGATGATGCAGGAAAGGAAAGAAACACCATGATATGTCAACCAAAAGCAAAGGATGAAGAAATCTTCAAAATGAAGTTAGATGTCATCTCCCTTAAAATAGAAGCAGATGAAGCTACTCGTATCAAGGAAGAAACTGAGAAACAACTTGCTAAGAAGAATACTGAGTGTGAAAGATTGGAAGAAGAGAGTGTCTTCCTCAGAAAAAATATTGAAGGGATGTGAAGAAGATAGAAAGAAATGGTGATGCTACCAGTTCCAACAAAGGCAAGGAGAAAAATCAAGGCTACAATAGAAGAAATAGTTCTCTAAGAAGAAATCTTGCTCCAAGAAGAAATATTGCTCCAAGAAGAAATGTAGATGATGTCAAAGATATGAGAGGCAATGGTTATCATCAAAGGATCTCAGGGCAGAAAGAATTTAGAAGTACATCAAGGAAATTTCCATCTCCCGGGTACCAAAGTTCATTTTTTGGTTATTGTTATTTTTGTACAAAATTTGGTCACATGGCAAAAGATTGTAAAGCATATCATAAAGATAGATGTTATGGTCCCCAACCATTTCATAGAGATATATATTATAGTCCCCAACAATCTCCAAGAAACAATTTTGCAGGAAGAGATCATGAATTCTTATTCATGAACAATGTAGAATGCTTCAAGTGTCATAACATTGGTCATATGGCACGCGATTGTAACTTAACTTGGGGCTCTTACACAAGCTAGAACCATGCAAAAGAAGAAAGTTACACAAGTATGGAGAAGGAAGCAAATACAATCCGAAAGTCCCTTGAGCTCTCCATCCAAAAACATATGTCATTGGCCCGAATTTTGACAATCTAATCATTTGATGGGATGACTCTGCTAAAAGAGATGATGCTACAATTAGGGGAGCCTGTGATTCTTGATCATTATTGCATAAGCTATTAGTGAAAAGGGTCATGATGAAATCCTTGTTGAGCTATATTAACAATCATTCTTTGTTGAAGATCATTTCTCAGGAGTACTCCATTGAAGAACATGATCCTGTAACCATTCTTTGGACTATTGTCAAAGATGCTTTCCACTTAATCTCTAAGTAGTATTTGGAACAATAGAGAATGCCATATAATACTAAAGAAATAGGGAAAACAACTATGGTGTTGTTATCACAGAAGTTTATGTCTTGACTAAGGGATTTAATGTGAGAGCTGATAAATTCTGGACACTAATAGAGGCAATATTCAAACAAATGATACATCTGGAATGGAGTTTGAAGTAAGAGCAGCTGGTAGTGTATAACAAAACTGAAGCCTTGCAAGAAGATGCAAATCAACAGAATGAATTTAAAAGGCAGTCACAGATTGGATATCTAAATCTGCTATGGAAATAACTTGTTGAGATATGTACAATAACATAGGGAAAAGATGGCTCATAGAAAGGAGAATATGGTGCAGTCAAATATAACTTATGCTAAGACTAGTCACTGAGAAAATATAGCAACAGCAAGGTACAACCTCTCACCATTTCATCCAAATGTAGTAATGTTGAATACTAGATGGTAGTGACTTAAGGAGAAGCACAAAGACACAAAGGAACTTAGATCTGAAGAAAGATAACAAGAAAGACAATCTCAGTGGCATTTTTTTCAGACTATGAAGGCCTCTCAATTCTGCCTGTGGAGACAATGACACGGATTGAAGCAAAAAAACCTGGACTTGGACACTTGGTGTATGGCTATTTGCAATCTGATTGAAAGCATTGAAGTAGAGCATCTTTAAGTTTTTTTGAAGCCATGATAAAGTATTTTTGAGACATGAAGAGAGAATAATGTGCTAATTAATGATAAAGCATCAATCCTTCTATCTTGATTAAAAAGAGGAAGAGCACTATGATAGGGGGAGTCATAGAACCATGAAAATCTACCATTCATGAAGAACAAAAGCAGTTTGATAGGGGGAGTCCCAAAGCACTCCTTTGCCATTGATGTCAAAGGGGGAGAGAAGAAGAATATTGCCATCAATAGCAAAGGGGGAGATTGTTGACCTAGGTTGTCATTGATGTCAATATAGCAATATTCTAGATACTAGATGATGATATGAAGCCAAGGGGAAGCAAAGCAGATCCATGAAGAGATAGGAGCAAGGCCATCAGGATAGCCAAGCCATAAGCAAGAGTCTGTTAAAGGAGAAGTTAACAAGAGAGGCATACTGCAAAATATCAGAGCAAAAGAGGCATATCGGAAAAGTCAGAAGCCATCAAGGTATGAAGGCATCAAAGGAGGACTTTAAAAGACATTGCCAAGCCAGAGAGCCACATTGGAGCAAGAGGAGCCACAATCAGAGCTACTGGAGGAGCCATATATATATGTCATATATATATGCCATAGAAGAATATATCGAAGGAGCAAATGGTATACAAGAAAGCAAACAGAGCCATTGGAGAAAGCAAACAAATCTATTAGAGCATTGGAGGAAGCAATCAGAGCTACTGGAGGAAGCAGGCAGAGCTATTGGAGCAAGAATGCCAGAGAATACTAAATTGGAGGTGGAAGACTTGGGTGTATTGCAAATACACTATTGGAGGCGGAAGTTTTAACACTATCGGGTCTGTAGAACCCATATAGCATCACTCCTGTGTATTTACTTGTTTATCACCGAATGCCTTTTACACAAAGAAATCACGCTAAACACTTAGTAGATTCAAGAAAGCGGACTTGAAATTTTATGCACAGGAGTGTTAAGTCTTATTGGGTCCAGCACATATTATCGCATTGCTATAAGTGAGTGGTCTACGTTAAGTTCTAGACCTGAACCTTTGCGATTTGCGATTGCCAATGTATATCGCATCGACACTTCGGGAGCGGGAGTTATAAACTTTTAAGTGGCGCATTGCAATCGCCGATAACGATTAGCAATATTACATCGGACCTTCGCCAAGGGCAAGCGAAGATTGCGATGTATGTCGTGCACCCAATGGTCTGATTGTAACATAACTCAATACAATATCACATTTGCCATATCGCAAGTATGTAAGGCCTTGTCATGGATCCGATGGAGTTATCAACTACTTCTTAATATAATATCACGTCCAGTGGATAATCGGCCATCGGCCATCAGCAATGTCATGAGCGCAACTACCGATTGTGATTACACATTGGATCAGATGTGGTTATAGACTCAAGTGTAATAAATTTGAAGTCCGCCCTTAAGTGGTTCAGTCATTCTGTTTCATATATTCCTGTGTATTTAAACATTTGTATTGTGTGGGGTTCTTTAGGCCAAAAAGCCTATAATAACGCTCCCGATAGTTCAGGAGGCCTGAACAAAATCTGATTGCGATTGTGATGATGACGCAATAGGCAGGGGCCATCCTGATTGGTACAATCTCTCTGTTAAACTGCAAAATCCTGTGTATGTCTATGATGATTGAGAAAACGAGTGTTGTTACAGTTTTAACATGGAATATGTGTTCTCTGTGTATTATTCGGTCCTCTCCGTTGAATCAATATGTCTCAGGAGTGTTGGTGAGCACGAAGTGATAGAGGAAGCCACAACAACCAAGGAGGGAAGCCGAAGGATCAAGCGATGCAGAGGAAACTACAGAGACCGAGGAGGAAGCCAAAGAGCAGCGAAAAGAGGAAACCGACAGATAGAGGCAACGAGAGGGTCCAACAGAGCAGAAAAAAGGGCCAAAGGACCAATATGACAAGAGATAGTCGAAGGGCAAAAGTAGCTAGTAGAGAAAAATTCACGCTGAAGCATTCACTGTGACGATAAGAACATATGCTTGAATAGAAAGTTGGTTCTTATGCAGAGCTTAGTGCAACTAACTGTGGAATCACTAAAGCTGTGTGGAGACATTATTAGAGGTCATGAAGGCTATTGGAGGCTCTGTGTCGACAGTATGAAGAGTTGTAAAGACTCCTTCATGAGAAGACTGGCTGTCATTGATGTTGTAGCATGGAGACTACAGTGAAGCTGTAAACAGACAAACTCAGTAATGAAGAGTTTTGAGCACAAAAAATTACTATCAAACATGCCTTGACAAGATTGGGTCAGAACCCTTGGGGCTGGTGCCTTAGAAGCAAGAAGGGTTGGAGTCCTTGGTGTTGGTGCCCCAGAAGGAAGAAGGATTGGAGTCATTGGGGTTGATGCCTCAGAAATAGGAAGGATAGGTGTCTTAGGAACTGGAAAGGATTGAAGTCCTTGGGGGTTGGTGCTCCTAAGTCCAAGATTGTTTCCTTGGCGAAACATAATTGGATCTCTGAAGGCTGGAGCCTCACAAAAGTCCAAGTTGGTGTTTGCCAATTGATTGCAACCACTTATATATTGTATCTATTTTATTGCAAAGATTATATTAATAAAAGCATTGATACTTGTTTTTCATCTTGTGTTCTAAATATAAATGTTTTTACTGTTAAAACAATAGTTGAAAAAGAAATACTGATTCACCCCCCCTCTCGGTATTTCCAACTATTTTCACAAAAATAAAAAACAATATAACATGTCGATAACAAGTAGTAACATGTGTTGTGTTCTCTCTTAGGAGTTGGGTTGGGAAGACACTATTCATCCCAATCCCAACGCCCCATTTTCGTCCTCCTCCGTCAAGTAAAATACTTACATGTGGAAAGGGTTTTACACTTGTCTTCATTTCACAGTTGTTTCTCTCCTTGTCTAATAATGACGTCAACGGTTCGATTCCTCTGAATGCAATTTCTCAGTCGTTTACTCTACCATCCCACATCCATTTCTCTATTGGTACTACATCTCTGCACTCAGCAAAAAAGCATGCTTCCCATTTGAATATGTGGTTTGATTCACCACATTGAGCCACCCACCACCAATTCCACCTGGCCAGATGTCGCACAAGGCCATTCTTTCGAGCTACACAGATAATTGACCACTCCTGAAAATATATGTCCACTCCAACGTCAATGGCTCGATTCCTCCAGACATGGTCTCTCAGTCATTTGTTCCACCATCCTTGCGGTTTTGAGAGTTTTGGAGTTCACTTCTATAACCTTAATTTCCAAAGAACTTCTCAAGATCATGTACTACTTGAGATTTCCTGTGATAGTAGAACCACAATATTTAATTTCTACTAAAACAAGTACAAATCCTAATTTAACTGATTGCTTTTGATCAAATAAAAACATTTTACACTATAAAATTTCTCTGAAGTTTCTTTAAACAAATTTAGCAATGAGTTGTTTCTAATAATATCAACCTAACTTATCTCTACTAATCCCTAACTTATCTTTACTAAGTTCACTATTTTTTCTACATTGAATTCACAACTATTTCTTCAGTTGAAACATGTACAATAAAGTTACAAACTCTAATAAAATTTAAAACTACTAGAAAGATTTCTTTATTGAAACCTTCAATATATATATATATGGATTTCAATGTTGAATTTGCAATGTGTCACAATTAAACTATATATAAACAATTGTTGCTTGTCTTCATCACACTTATATTTTTTACTTTATACAAGTGTTTTGCTCAACTTCATAATTTTTAACAAACTTCACAATTTTTCTCAAGCAACAAATACAATTTTAAGATTTTAAACAATCACTTATAACAATACTATATTTTTTCACCAAAATTGCCACAAACAATTGAGCTACTAACTATGTATTCTTGGTTGAATGTTTATCCATTAAATAAGGTTGTCATGATATAATTTTATTCAATGACACTATCAACTGTTTTCATGAACACTAATTATCCATGGAGCATAATTTCAATATCCATCTAATCGATTTTGTCTTTAATGTAATGGCATTTAATATTACTAAAAGTTGAACCTGCATAAAAAATTTACACATTTTGGACCTATTTAATTCATGTAAGCAAAATTTCTTTTGGAATGAAAAGTTGCATGCTTCAAAGATACTTGTTTGTTATAGTGTAGAAAATATACTTGGGACATAAAAGGACCTTTTTGGAGTGAAATGTTTCATGCTTCATAGTTTACTAGAGTATAGAATTGCATTACATTAAGGCCTAAAGAGAACTTTAAATAGTCATTGTTGAATAACAAATAGCATCGTCTTATGACCAACCCATAGAAACCTAAGGACAAACCATAAACATATATTGTTGGATGTTTGGATGATTTAAATTAGAGGAAATACCAATAAGAATTTTAAAGAATGTCAACAACTAAAAAAATATGAAATGGGGCACATACTTTAATCCATTTTAGTTATCTTAAAATTTAAGTGGGTTGCTTAACCATGATGAAAGAATTGTGCATAAAATAGAAAGCTACTAAAGAAATCTTCTCTTATAAGCAGTGTTAGGTTGCTTGACCATGATAACAAATTTGTGTAAAATGGAAAGCTACCTAAGAAAGCTTCACTTATAAGTAGTGACGAATGGTTCTTATACACCTACCGAACTGTGCCCTTTGCATACAGGAAATCGTTGACCTTGTATTGCTTTTGATAAAACCTCTTTAATAGGAGCTTGGGTTGTTGGTCCAACAATTGACCAAGAGAGTTTTCCCATGTGCAACATCTACATATGCATATTAATCTTATAACATATCATGTTCGAATTTTCTAACATGTTACAAGCTTGAAGTAAATATAGATAAATAGGTTCATAACAAAAAAAACATCAAAACCACAATGATAAGCATAACTGCACAAATGAATTGTTATAATAGAACGTCATCTCAGGGTGCTTGTTGAAGAAATTTAGTCACACATTACCTAAGCATCATCCAATAGACCACGAGAGGATTACCCTCCAACCATTACTCTCAAGAGATGTATGGGCTCACCGAATGCAGTGGTTATCTTTTCACCATAAAAATGAACAAAACCTTAAAAAAAATGAGTAAAAATTTATGAAATAATAATTAAATTTCAGTTTGAATCAACATCTTAAATTTGCATCAATAGAAATGAACAAACACTTAAAAAATGAGCGAAGATTTATGAAATATTAATTAAATGTCAATTTGAATCAACATCTGAAATTGGCATGAGAGAAAGTGAATGTATAATGTATTTTTATTTAATTTGTAAAAATTTAATCACAAAATATTATAAAGGTTATAGTTTTTATTTTTTGGTGTAAGGGTTTGATTGTCATTACTTCATTACTTTAGAGAAATATTATAGATAAGAGTTTGACCGTCATTACTTTAGTAAAATAGTAAAATATTATAGAAGAAATAGCTTTGTACTACCAGTCTACGTTAAGGAAAACCAAACCATTAATACAAATTCAAGGGACAACCAGACCATCAGCACAAATTCAAAATCTTTGAATTACATTGTCTTCTTTTAAGCATGGCATAAAAAAACCTATAATACGAAAAGTATATGACTAATTGTAGCCTCGCATGCTTGACATTTCTGAGCAAAATTGAGAAGTACTCTTGTCACCACAGATCCATTCAATCAATGGAAAGGAGGGCACTGTGCATGTAAAACTGAGATGGACTTGGACAATAAGGCAAAAGAGCACTGGATACTTGATACCGGTATGATACACTCTATTAGCATGAACGTGAACGAAAGAAGAGCCCACCATGGACCAACCAAGAACCTTTGTTTCAATGACTCAAACTCTGGTCGGAACGAACAATGTTAAACCTTTGCCCAAGTTGTTGCCACACTGAGCTAACATT
>APFE030266728.1:21674-43212 GCA_000404065.3 Pinus taeda | reverse complement strand
CTGCATTCCAGTGGCTGTCTCGTGGTTCCTGCATAAAACGTGAAAGAATACTGACTGCATAAGATAGATCAGGACGAGTATTTGTCAAATAAATCAAGCTGCCAATCAACTGTCTATAAGTTGTACTGTCCACCTTTTCCCCCCCTTCAAATTTTGAAAGTTTCAAGTTTTGCTCCATGGGGGTGAGAACAGGCTTGCAATCTTGCATGCCAAATCGCTGAAGAACCTCGGCTGCATACTTACGCTGAGAAATGAAAATATGATGCGGACGTTGGAAGACTTCAACTCCAAGATAGTAGTGAAGTAATCCCAAATCTGTCATCTTAAAACTTGCATGTAACTCCTTTTTCACCTGTGCAATATGATTATCATGGTTGCTAGTAATGATCAAATCATCTACATACATAATAAGAATTACCAGATATTTTCCTTGTTGTCGCACATACAAAGTATCATCAGATTCACTTCGTTGAAAACCAACTTTTTTAAGGTATTCATCCATCTTTGCATATCAAGCTCGGGGAGCTTGTTTTAATCCATATAAAGCCGTGATCAATTTGCAGACTTTATGTTCTTGTCCTTCAACTTCAAAACCTGGTGGTTGGGTCATATACACTTCCTCCTGTAAATCCCCGTTGAGAAAAGCACTTTTCACATCCATTTGATGAACTTTCCATCTTTCTGAGCGGTCAATGCAAGTGTTAATCGGATGGTGTTCCATTTAGCTGTAGGAGCAAAAGTTTCCTCATAATCAATGCCTTCCTGCTGCGCAAAACCTTTTGCGACAAGTCGTGCTTTATACTTTTGAAGTTCTCCCTTCTGATTATACTTAATTCTGTAAACCCATTTGCATCCTATGGGTTTAACATTTGATGGACAATCAACAAGTTTCCAAGTGTTGTTATCAGTTACTACTTGATATTCTTCAACCATGGCCTGTTGCCATTCTTTATGTTTTACTACTTCTTTGTATGTGGAAGGTTTAGTAAAATCATTTGCTATCAAGGCAAAATTGCCTTCACTTCTATGTGCCCTTCTGGTGCCTGTTTTATTCTGCTCATCAGGCTTTACATCTTTCAAAAGTTGAACTGCCCATTTCGGAAGTTGGTGCTCACTTGTTTGCGCTTTTGTAAAGTCTCCATCATTGTAAAGAGGATTAATATAAATTGATGTTCGTCGTTCTGGTGAAGGGTCTGGAGAATCACTGTCAGAAGAACTGCTGTTGCTTGGAGATGCATATGCACTGCTAGAAGACCCAGATGATGTTGTTGATGTAGATGGACTGGATGACTCATCTTCAAAGGAAGGAAAATTAAGTTCATACCAATTTGGTGAAGTTGGTTGACTTTGCAATTTTCCATTTCTTTTACTTCCCTTAGTTTCTAACTTGTGAAGAAGATTTTCAATTTCTTCAGCACTCTTACTCTCAGTTTCATCAAAAATGACATCCCTGCTCATAATGAATTTTCCATTGGTCAAAAGACGATACCCTTTCTTCTCGTCAGAATAGCCAATCATTGTGCATTTTAAACTTCTTGAGTCAAGCTTAGTTCGTTTTTCTTTCGGAACTAAGGCATAACATACTGATCCAAAAACTCTAAGATGTTTAACTCGAGATTTGAAACCAGACCAAGCTTCATAAGGTGTAATTCCATCTAAAGGAGCAGTTGGAGATCTATTTCTTAAGTAGACAGCTGTATGTATTGCTTCTGCCCAATATGTTGGACTTAACCTCTTGAAAGTTAACATGAATCTCGCCATTCCTAACAAGGTGCGATTCATTCTTTCGACTACTCCATTTTGTTGTGGAGTGTAAACATTAGTAAGATGTCGTCTTATGCCGTTTTCATTGCAATAAGTTTTGAATTCATTTGAAGTGAATTCTCCACCATTATCTGTCTTGAGAGTACCTATCTTTTCTTTGACTTCATTTTCAACAAGTTGGCGAATTTTTTTTAACCTATCAAATGCTTTTGACTTGTTCTTCAAAAAGTAAACCCAAGTCATTCTGCTGAAATCATCAATGAATAGTAAGAAATATTTGCAACCACCAAAGGAAGTTTGTAGTGGTCCACAAACATCACTGGGAACTAGTTGTAGCCGCCTGTTTGCATGCCATGAACTTGTTGGAAAACTTTCTCGACTTTGTTTGCCATAAATGCAAGCTTCACATTTTGCATTTTCCCTTTTGAAAGTGGGGAGTCCTTTAACCATTCCTTGTTTCTGCAATTGAGAAAGACTCTCAAAATTAAATGTCAATATCTTACATGCCATAGTCTTACAGGTGAAATACTTGTAGTCACTGCCCCTGCAAAATCAAAATGCTTTAGAATAACTATTACTTTCATCCGTAACAGTTTTCCATCTTCATAACCTGTCATGACTGTTTTCAAGTTCTGTTTGACTGAATTAATCTTGACTAAACCATCTTCCATAATCACCTGATGTCCTGCTTGTCGAATCGTGACTAAAGAGAGCAAATTTTTCTTAAAACTTGGTACATACCATACATTGGAAATCATTTTTTCTTCAATGCCAAGGAGAAAAACTATAACTGCTCCTTTTCCATAAGGAGTATGTTTTGTATCATCAACAAGAAAAATGGCATTAAGTTGGCAATCTTGAAAATTCCAAAAGAAATCACGTTGACAAGTCATGTGCTGAGTTTCCTCTGAATCCATGATCCAGGCATCTTCATAGTCACTTCTAAGATGGGATGAAAGTTGTGATGCTGACGAGGAAGTAAAAACATACTCTGAGTTATCATCATCTTGATCATTTGCAAATTGTGCTGAATGCTGTTGAAACTTGGGAATTTTATTAAGGGAAGTTCGACAATCTTCAGCATAATGGCCAACTTTGTTACATCTTCGACACACAATTTGACTTAAGTCTCTTCCTCTTCTTGAAGATTGTCCTCTGCCTCGGCTTTGACTTCTATGTTGAGATTTTCCTCTACCTTGATTACTGTTTCCTTGTCCTTGAAAATTGCCTCTTACTTGGTTGTTTCCTCTACCTTGAAAATTACTCCTTCCTGAACTGTTGCCTCTGTTAAAGTTGTTTCCTCTGTTTTGGCTTCGACCTCGACTTTGTGCTGCTTGATTCTGATTGCCTCTGCCTCGAGAACTATCTACTGATGATTTACTAGTGCTGGCCTTTGTGAGAAAAACATCTTCTCCAACTTTCTTCTTCTTCCCAAAAGTTTTATCATGTTGAGTCAACATTTCACAAAGTTCATCAAACTTTAGTTTGTCTAATTTCCCAGTGAATTGTAGAGTCTCCACAAAATGCGTGTAGGAAGAAGGAAGTCCAACAATTACAATTGTGACCATAAAACTATCATCAATTGCTGGAAAACCAACATTAATGATTTCCTACCTAATATTCTTAAGTTGTGAGATATATTCAAGAACATCACCTCCTTCAGTGAATTTTTGTTGTAATAATTTTAATTGTAGATCAACTTTCTTTGATTCAGGCTGAGTATCAAAGA
Source organism: Pinus taeda (assembly GCA_000404065.3). Taxonomy (NCBI): domain Eukaryota; kingdom Viridiplantae; phylum Streptophyta; class Pinopsida; order Pinales; family Pinaceae; genus Pinus; species Pinus taeda. The sequence continues at coordinate 39,719 of APFE030266728.1, read as the reverse complement.
GGTCTTTAAAAGTTTTCAAAGCAGACCAAGCATCTATAGCATTTTCTATATGGACATACATTTCATCATTCACAAAAGATTTAATAAGAGCTAAGGCTTTGACATTCTTAACTTCCCATTTTGCTAGTGCAGCTGCATCTGTGGGTTTATTCGGCTTAACATCTCCATCACATATTCCTTGCCATAATTCATTGTAAATGAGAGTGCTTTCGATGAGACGGTGCCATGTTTTATAAGATTTGTGCCTTCAAGTTTGTCGGAATCAGAAAACAAATTAATCAACTTAGACATTGTAGTGTTGAAGCTTTGCACCAAGAATCAGAACATAAATGACAAGATGGACAACACAACACACCACGAAAAAAACACGATCTGTCGGGGCTTGGCCTTGACCCTCGTATAGTCGTTGAAGCAGGAGAAAAATGACTGAGCTTTGCACTTGGCTCTAGTCAATTTCTCAAAAATTACAGGGCAACTTTCAAAATTTGACTTTTACAATGATGCTCTTGCGAAACTTGGTAAAAAAAAAAAAATTACCCCCCCTCAAAGTAAAATTACTTTGAGTTACAATGCCACACTTATCTCTCCAAAAACAAATTACAAATAAAATCTTCTTATTACTCCCAAAAATTTATCGCCCTAAAATTTTACAAATAACCCCTCACACCTTATTTCTCCAAAAATATTATTTTACAAATAATAGAAAATTCCTTATCTCTCCAAATTACAAATTACAAACTATTAAAAAAACCTTATCTCTCCGAATTACAAACTAAAAAATTGATCTCTCCAAAATACAAACCATCCTTAAGTTCTTTTAAAACTTTCATTCATTTAAAAGGATTTTATGAAAGTCTCTTAAAACTTGCATTTAAAAAAAGAATGGAGGTAATTTAATGTGTATCTCCCTTCTTTTTTTTAGAAATATAAAAGCACGCATTTAAAAAAACTTTAGCATATGACACCCAATATGTACGCACAACACAAAATTTTTAACCCATTCAGCCACGTATCTCTAAGCTATTTTCCTGATATATTTTCAAGCTGGCAACATCCACGGATTCAGTTTCTGCACGCTTGCTTGTCTTGCTGGCTTCCACACTGCTTGCTGGCTGGCTGTGCTCACGCTGGCATCTTGCTGGCTAGCTGGCTCACGCTAGAAGGCAGGCTGGCTGGCTCACGCTGGCATCTTGCTGGCTTCTTCTACTGTTTTCACACTGGTTGGCTTGTCTAATCTCTTTGCTTGAGGCAGCCAATTTCAATTTCGAAAAAAAATAATCCATCATATCAGGGAACTATGTACGATTGAAAGAACCGTGATAGATTTGTTGATAGATATGTAGTCGCAGGACTTTGACGGTTCACGCGAGATCCAATTATCTGCTGAACAATTCAATGGAGTTTTCCAAAAACTTGTAGAGCTGGAATCTCCTCTTCACATCCACTGCAGCATTACTGGAGCTCTGATACCACAATAATGGCAGAAGTGTCCTCAGACACGTAATTTTATTATTTAGAAAAAATAATTACATAATTGATTTTGCAAGAGTTTACACCCGAACATCCAAACACTCTTGCAATGAGCTATTTATAAGCTCCATGCCTTAACTACCTCTAATTATGGATCACTTATTAAATAACAAGTGTCCATTTACAATAAATGCTATTCAAACCATCTAGCTAACAAATCTCCTAAAATAGAGCCTAAGATACGACACTTTTGGAGAGTCCATATCTTGTTACAACAATACACTAATTTCTAAATGTCTTCATTAAATAATTAAACATTCTAGAATAATAATTATTAATTTAATATCTTAAATTAATAATTATTTTATTCCAATTTTATAACCTATGATGAAATTGTATTTTTTTGGAACATCTAACACTCACTATTATTATAGATGGGTGGGAAGGTAATAGTTGTTGTAGAGGGTTGCTTCTTTTGAAAAGTTGATTGTTCTGGAAGGTACAAGGATTTAGCTTTCTAGTTTGAGGTTCAATAGGATGACATAGAGGAGGTTGGACTCTCTAGTGTGATTGTGCAAGCCACAAATGTAGCACAAGTTTGTTGTGCAACTCAAATTTTGTTGTAGAGAAGGTAAACAAATATTCATTGATTGTTATGTTGTGTGCATCCTTTTAACAAGGTTTTGAAGGACGTCATATTTGGTTAATGTTGCTAGGAACGTGTAGATTTATTTACAACCACCATACCTTCCTAGATAGTCAAATACAAATGATGGGAAGAGTTGGTAGGAAAATTGCAAGTGTGTAGTTATGCTCAAATCCCCTATAGTCATGGTCATATGCTATCCAAATATAAAGTCTTCTACTCTTCGAGGCATTTTTGATATGTCTGATAGTACATTGGGAAGTGAGAGGTGCCATTCATGCTAGGGATCTCACATAAAGTTCTAGATATGGTAGCATTTGACAGATCATTTAAAGGTGGTGGGATGCGATGGCAATGACATTTCATATGGCAACCTCTACATATAATTTTAAATGGTATGTTAAGAGCATCCTAAGTGGTAAATGGAGAGCATTGGTAGAGTGCCCTACGTTGATGATAGGGAGATATGGGAGAGGTTTGCACTTACCATTACAAAGATGTTCATTTTCGATGATGCTGTTGAGAAATGTAACTAGTATCGGTCTTCATAATTATTGTCTAGCTCATTACATGATGTAATTCTTATATATTTGTCAAAAGAAAGAAAAAGAATAATTATTGTAAAGATCAAAAGAAAATTATTTTTATACGCATGGGTTTCATGCTCAATTTATTTTGTTTCTAGGTCTAAGCACCCATTGTGTGTTTCTAGGGTTTGTGTCATGAGTCATTGTCCTTGTCATCTTTTATTAGACCCTTCTTGGGCTTATTGTATCAAAGAAGAAATTTGTTTTTATGTCAAAAATGTAAAATGAGTCTCCTCTACCAAGTCGGCCTCATTGAAGGGACTCGACCTCACACAGACTACCATAAATATGTAGTGCAATTCAACCTATTGGGGCATCAATTCAAGGAAGTTCGATCTACAATTGAAATAAGGTAAAAAGGCTAAAAGGAGGAGTGTAGTAGACTTGAAGAAACAAGAAAAACCCTAGTGAACAAAGGAGGAACCCTAGCGAAGGAAAGAAACTTGTTTTTCTCTTTTTCTGGCTCACACGTGTGAGGTTCTAAGTTGCAGGAGGGGCTGGAAATTGCAGGTTTGTAGTAGAGGCCAAAAATATGATGTAGTAAGCCGAAATCTGTGATTGAAGCAGGCTCGAAGAAGTTTGACTCTTGTTTACTAGAAGCTGATTATTGTTATCATGAAAGAACTCTGTTGGGAGGCTAACTTGGTGGATTGGAGAAAGTCGTATTGTTGGTATAAGGTCTTGGTTGTCTCATTTGATTTGGTTCTAAAGGAAGAGAAGAGAATTTTTGGGTTTTCTCCTTGAAAAAGGGTTTTACCCTGGCTGAGAGCTTACATCCTGTCTCTTTGTTGTTTTCATCTTCATGCATTTATGTTTTGGTAGTTGCTTGATGACAAGAAGATATAAAATGAGTTAATAAGATTACAAAGAAATTGTTTTGATCTCCATGCAGTTATGTTTTGGTAGTTGCTTGATGACAAGAAGATATAAAATAAGTTAATAAGATTACAAATAAATCACAAGTAATTATCAAGATAAGAAAATCTTTCTGCCTTTATGATTTTCTAACATGGTATCAGAGCTAAGGTGAAGAAAGGAAAATGGCAGCTTGAAGATCATTTGAAGGAAGGGTTCAAGAAAGGATTAGAGGAGGAAGAAGAGAAGTCTTACTTTTTGGACCTTTAAAGATCTGTTGAAGAACACCATTTGCTAGAAGGAAGGAAGTCTTGAAAGGTAATATAGAAATTTTGGTTCCCTATAAGCTAATTTGAAGAAGAAAACCAATTGAAGGCTACAAAGATATCTAGACTTTATCAATTGTGACATTGACGAGTTTACCAATGGCATCATCAATGAAATATGAGAATAAAATCCAAGGAGCTTCTAACTTTAGAGCATGGAAGACAATGATGGACCTCATCCTTGCAAGGAATAAAGTATTGGAATTAGTACAAGTAAAAGGAAAAGAACCTACAGATAACGCTGGAAAAGAGAGATACAAGGCAAATGGCATTATAGCCATGAACGTAACTGTTGATGGAGTTAAAGACAACTTGATTCCTTACATATCCACGCTAGATACTTCAAAGGAAATGTACGGTGCTCTCTCCAAGTTATCTACAATCAATTATATTGGACAAGTGGCAAGTCTAAAGAATGACCTTCGAATTGTCAAAATGACCAAAGATGATATAGTGTCCTCTTACTTTGTAAGAATTGCCCATATAACAGATGAACTACAAGCAGTTGATGAAATAATCTCGAAAAAGGAACTTGTGATTGCTGCCCTTCTAGGACTACCGAAGTCTTGGAATGCCTTTGCAGTTGGAATTACTAGTTGGAAAAATCATCCCTCCTTTGAAGAAATGTGGTCTGCTCTCGCTCAAGAAGAAGCTCGTCTTTCCTTTATAGGAGGTAAGCAAGAAGATGAAGAAAAGACCTCAAATGCCTAGTTTTCCATTTCAAGAAGAAAGGAGGAAATAAGAAATTTAAAGGGTCAAAGAAAAGTCATGGGAAGATTGACCTTTCGAAAATAGAATGTTATCATTGTCACAAGATGGGACATTATAAGAACCAATGCCCCGATAATCTTAAGAACAAGAAGAGACAAAGAGACCAAGCTACAATTATCATTGATGATAATCCTCCAAAGAAGACCAAAACTGAATATTCTGAAGTCAAAGACTTATTCTACTAACTCTTTAGGGTTGTTATCCCTTTTATATCCTTTATTTGTAGTATAAGTCATTGTTTTTAGGTTTTGTAGATTTTTCTTTTGATTCACAGGGTCATAGATCTAATATGCATTGATAAGAAGTTTCTGAGTTGTTTTGATAAATTAAAGAAATCCCTCACAATGTTTGGATTGTTGCAAAATCATGAGGGAGCTTCTATTTTTCTTAAAAGATAAGTATTCCTTATTTCCTTCATTACCATGTTGATTCCCCCCCGCACACACACACATATATTTAGCTTTATTTTTGTTACTTCTTAATGATCCTTTCCTTGTGTTTAATTTGAAAGAAGGTTTACAGGAATATTCTAAAGAAAGGATTGTGGCCAAATTTAATGGGAGCCTCCAAAAGGAAGACTTAAAAATTATGTAAGAAGCTTTGTTGCAAATAAAGCCCTTCAAGGTTTGTAAAGAGAGAAACTCAAGCTATGTTTAAAATTATAAGATTTGTAGCAAGTCTCCATCAATAAGAAGGTACGACCATTTTGTCTTTAAAACTGCTTTATATTAATAACTCTCTCATATCTAGGGTTTTGCTATAAAATCATAAAAATTGTTTTGTTAGGGTGCTTAAATTAAATCAACCCTTGTAATAACTATCTTTTGCTATTTATTCACTTTGGTGAAACCCTAGCCTGTTGATTTTTAGGGTTTGATGATATTAACTAGGGCTTTTGATTTGTAGGCTGCAGAAGTAATTTGCTTCAGTATTCAGAAGAATAACTTGATGAATGTAATTTAAAGGAATCAAGTAGGTGAAGTAGATTCAGATTTGCTGCAGTATGGGTTCCTTCAGTGTAGGAATTTTCACATGGTATCAGATGATTGATTTTGAAACAGGAAGAGCAGATCAAGTGTTGAGCAGTGAGGTTGAAAGCTGCACTTGGCAACCATTCGAATCCCCTTGAAGGGATTGTGTAGTCCTTGCCGTGAAGCAGATTTGAGGAAATCTCTCTCTGAGTGAGACGACAAAGAGGTACGATTTCCAGTGCGTGAGTTTGCAGAGGCAGAAGGAGTGACGCAGAGCCCCAAGGCAGTGCTTGAAGGGCGCAGTTTCTGCTGGGGCAGAAATTCGCTGGAAAAGAACGAAGACACGTAGAAGGAGAATTTTCTCCTCAGAGAACTTTCTGCTAGAAAGTAGCGCTGAAGACTCAGAGGGTTGGAATCAACAGCAGTCAGATTTCAACATTCATTGTATTATGTTGAACACAGTTAAGTTCAACTAATTTTGGGTGTTTTTTAGTTGCTTCTCTTAGCAACTGAGTTGCAGTACAGATGCAGTGTTAGCAGTGGTAGTGCTAGCAACATGGCAGATGTAGCATTTGAGAGGGAGCTGTTGTACGGATGCAACAACGACAGTGGCAGTGACATGGGCAACAATACAGTAGCAGTAGCATCACAATGTTTGTGGCAGCTGCAGTGCAGAAAGGAAGTGCTTTAGAAACAAAGCAACATGCAGGTGGACATTGTCTCTAGAGCACCTTCCTTGCTAAGAGGGAGTGTTAGTTTTTGGTAGCATCAGAAGTGCTCTAGCCTTGAAAATTGGTGGAGAGGCTAAGGCACATGAGTTCTAAAGAACCCATAAACCGTTTGGAGAAATTCCATCTCGATTGTATTTTTTTAAAATAATTAATATTTTTAATGGAGTTCCTAAGTCCAAACTTAGGGAAATTAAAATATTATTGGGTATTAATCAAAATATGGGTGAGAATGATCTAGAAGGCAGATCAAGTCATGTTTTAATCTTAGCCATTGATTAGAGACTTAATTTCGACCATTGAAGACTCAACAGGAAAAGTATAAAATGGAGGCTTGGGGCTCATTTGGAAACACACAGAGAGAGATTGAGGAAATCAGTTTTCTGAGGTGAGAAGTTCCCAGGAGGGAAATCGATTGGGGAGATCTTGGAGATGAGGGGCAGAGAGAATTTGGGAGACGGACTTTCCGGAAAATACATAACAAAGAGGTAGGGAGAGCTTGCAAAGATCAAGTCATGTTTTAATCTTAGCCATTGATTAGAGACTTAATCTCGACCATTGAAGACTCAACAGGAAAAGTATAAAATGGAGGCTTGTGGTTCATTTGGAAACACACACAGAGAGATTGAGGAAATCAATTTTCTGAGGTGAGAAGTTCCCAGGAGGGAAATCGATTGGGGAGATCTTGCAGATGAGGGGCAGAGAGAATCTGGGAGAAGGACTTTCCGGAAAATATAGAACAAAGAGGCAGAGAGAGCTTGCAAAGAGGCAACGAAGTAGTTGGGAGAGCTGACGCAGAAACACTGCCTGTCACGCAAAATTTGGAACTGTTGGAATAACTGGGAGAGTTGACGCAGAGGGCAGAGAAGGTGTTGTAGGGTTGACGCAGAGCCAACATAGAAATAACCGGGGTTAGCCATCTTTGTGCTGGATCAGCTGGAATTTTGCTGGTGAAGTGAGGTAAAACTCACTCAGATTTTCCGCTAGTATTTTATCTGTAAAGGATTGCTAGATGAGCATCCTAGATTTGTATTCAGATATTTCTCCTGCATAATAATAAACCCTCAGAACTGCTGCACTGGTTTTCTCGCATTGGGTTTCTCCAAGGACTATTGTGTCCAAAAATAAGTGTCCTATGTATCTTATTCTTTGCTCTGTTTTCTGTTTCATGAGATCAAATATTTAATTAGTGTAGGCTGTAGAAGTAATTTTCTTCAGTATTTAGAAGAATGACTTGACGAATGTAATATAAAAATCAAGTAGGTGAAGTAGATTCAAATTTGCTGCAGTAGGGTTTCCTTCGAGTGTAGGAATTTTCATATAGATGGTATCTATATCCAGTTGGATTAATACCAGGGCTGTGGCCTGATAGTACCTATAGTGGCAAGTTGCCTTGATGACACCTTAGTCCCTGTCGGATTGATACCTTGGCAGTTTTAGTTCTTGATGGTATCTAGCATTATGTATGCTATTGTACTCTTTTGGAACATTTTAAATTGAGGTCAGCCTTGTACTAGTTGAATAATTATGAATACCTCCCTAGTTAAGAGGGAGTGTTGAGAAATGTAACTAGTATCGGTCTTCATAATTATTGTCTAGCTCATGACATGATGCAATTCTTATATATTTGTCAAAAGAAAGAAAAAGAATAACTATTGTAAAGATCAAAAGAAAATTATTTTTGTAAACATGGGTTTCATGCTCAATTTATTTTGTTTCTAGGTCTAAGCATCCATTGTGTGCTTCTAGGGTTTGTGTCATGAGTCATTGTCCTTGTCATCTTGTATTAGACCCTTCTTGGGCTTATTGTATCAAAAAAGAGATTTGTTTTTATGTCAAAAATGTAAAATAAGTCTCCTCCACCAAGTTGATCCTATCTCCAACAAGTCGGCCTCTTTGAAGGGACTTGACCTCATACAAACCATTATAAATAAGAAGTGCAATTCAACCTATTGGGGCATCAATTCAAGGAAGTTCAATTTGCAATTGAAATAAAGTAAAAAGGCTAAAAGAAGGAGTGTAGTAGACTTGAAGAAGCAAAAAAACCCTAGCGAAGTAGAGAAGCTTGTTTTTCTCTTGTTCTGGCTCACACGTTCGAGATTCGGAGTTGCAGGAGGGTAAATTGCAAGTCTGCAATAGAGGCTGAAAATTTGATGTAGTAAGTTGAAATCTATGATTGAAGCAGGGTCGAAAAAGTTTGACCCTTGTTAACTAGAAGTTGATTGTTGTTATCTTGAAAGAACTTTGTTGTGAGGCCGACTTGGTGGATTGGAGAAAGTCTTATTGTTGGTCTAAGGTCTTGGTTGTCTCATTTGATTTGGTTCTAAAGGAAGAGAAGATAATTTTTAGTTTTTCCCCTTGAAGAGGGTTTTTGCCCTGACTGAGAGTCTACATCCTAACTTTTTGTTGTTTTGATCTTCATGCATTTATGTTTTGGTAGTTGCTTGATGACAAGAAGATAAAAGAAGATATAAAAGAAGTTAATAAGATTACAAAGAAATCACAAATAATTATCAAGATAAGGAAATCTTTCCGCCTTTTTGATTTTCTAACAAATGCTTCAATACTTGGGCAATGATTGCATCATTTGTAGAACTTAGTGGTTTGTTGAACACATTGGAGGGAAGGAAGAATTGACTATCATAACCTATGAGAACTTGTTTAGATAGTGTGGGGTAGATGGGGATAAGCTCTAGTGATTGCACAACTTGCTATATGTCTCAATTTCGAACCCACTTCACTTGAAGTCCACGAGAAGTATACGAGTGAGAGTGTTAGAGTGAAGTTGCCACTAGACAAACTTTGATAAAAGGTATACAAAGCATTCAAAGTTTGACAACATGACTCAAGTTTAGTGATTCTTATTGATTTTAGACAAATATTTTTTAGAGTCCATTGTGTTGAAGAATGTAACAAGTGTCGGTCTTCATAATTCTATTTGATGAAAAGAAAGAAAGAAATTTTATTGTAAAAGAAAAATTATTTTGAAGCATGGGTTTCATGCTCTCTTATTTAGTTTCTAGGTCAAAGCCTCCATTGAAGGATTCTAGGTTTTGTCATGAGTCAATAGAGTCATTGCCACCTTTATTAGACCCTTCTTGGGCTTTTGTATCATGTAAAAGGAATTAATTTTTTGTAAAAATTGTCATTTGTCAACTCCACACCAAGTCGATCGTGTCCTCATGAAGTCAGTTTGGATTAGGGCTATTCGACCCAATAGAAAGATTATATATAGAGAGGCAGCTTGACTCATTTGGAGCACACACTCAACAAGTTCGATCTACAAGAGAAAGAGGTAGAAAAAAAGAGCGAAGTTGAGAAGGAAGGAAGAAGCTGGGGAAGAGAAGAATCAAGTTTTTCAGCATTTCTCTCTCACACGTGCAAAGTTTCTGGATTGAAGCTAGGGCCAAAATTTTTGAATCAATTGTAGGTTCAAAATTCTGAAGTTGGGGGGCGAAATTCTGGATTGAAGCCGCATCTAAGGAGCTGACACTTGGAGACCTTGGCAGGGATCATCTACTTGAAGGAAGGGCTGATTTGGTGATTGGATGAGGTCTTTGTCTAGGTCTAAAGGGTCTTGGATTGTCTCATCTTGATTTGAATCTACTAGTAGAAGAGTTGGATTGGGTTTTCCCCTGGATAGGGGTTTTTCTTTAGCTGAGTGCCTACATCTTGTGTCTCTTGTTCTTGTGATCTTCATATACATTTAATTTGGTAATTGCTTGATGAAAGATAAATTAACAAAGAAGTAAAAGAAGCCAACATAATTCACAAGTAATTATTAAGAAAAGAGGAATCAAATCCTAATTCCTATAAGCATTGATTTCTCAACACATTGATCTTTTGATAGAGTCTAAGTGCGCTTACCATGTTTTGATTGAGTTTAGTAAGGTTTCTTGAGTTTTAATAGAGTCTTGACCAAGTCAACCTAGTGCCACAGTTTGGCCAATTAACTCATGTTTATGACAAGTTGAATTGAATTGACATGTTTTATAATTACTTGTCAATTGTGTTGATTTGGGGTAGCATCAGATGTGCTCTAGCCACGAATTTTGGTGGAGAGGTTGAGGCACATGAGATCTCCAATACCCAAAAAGGGTTTGGGCAGATTCTAAACAGATAAGGAGATATTAAAATAATTAATATTTTTAATGGAGTCCCTAAGTCTAAACTTAGGGAAAATAAAATATTAATGTGTATTAATATGAATCTGTGTTAGAATGGTCCAAAAGACATGGATCAAGCTAGATCTAATCTTTAGCCGTTGATTAGGGACTTAATCTCGACCGTTGAATCGTCAAGAGGAAAAGTATAAGAGGAGGCTTGAGGGTCACTTGGAGATTACACTAGATGATCAATCATTCTAATCTCTAGATCGGGGTTTGCTAAGAGACATAGAATCAGTGATCGGGAGAGCAGCTGAGGGGCATTGAGTACAGAGGAACAGAGAAGGCAAAGATTGTGCCGGGAGAGTAGCGCAGGAGCCAAGGAAGGTGACGCAGAGCCAGCAAAGGCTCACGCAAAAGCTCACAGAGTTGACGCAGGGCTTCCTGGGGCTGATGTAGTCTAGATTGGGCAGACGCTGGGGTTGCAGGAGCAATTTTGTGTTAAGGAGCTGTCGGAAGGGTTTTTCGGGGTTTCAGCCAAGAGATTTCTCTCAAGCTGTGAGGTATAGCTGCTAAGGAAATTTTTTGTTTGGTAGGCCAGTTACGACACCCAGATTGTACTCTGATATTGCTTCATAAGAAAACCCTCAAATCACTGCACCGGTTTCCCTGCGTTGGGTTTTTCGGGGACATTGGTCCAAAAATAATGGTGTCATGTGGTGTATTTGTTCTTTTTTCTTTTAGTTGCTGATTTGTAATATGTTGAGCATGCACTGGTGTTTATTTTCAATATTTACTTTGTAAACAACTTGTTAAAGAAAAATTAACAAGTAGGTAGGAATAAATAAGAAAAAGTGCATGAAGGGTTTTTAAATTAAGTAAACTTAGAAACTTCAACATGGCATCAGAGCGTGATTGCAGATCACAGGAGGACTAAGAGACATCAGCTGAGCGGAGTAATAGTAGCAGAAAATACCGGTCCCGAGGTGACAAAAGCTGTTTCTAGCAACGCAGAGGCCAAGGAAGTGTGACGTAGAGCCAGCCAGAGCCTCGCAGAAGAAGCCGGGAACTGCGCGGAGCCTTAGAGAGGCCAGCGTTGCTGACATAGAGGGCCAGCCGGTTGACACAGGGCATCCCACGGCTGACACAGACCCATCCAGGGTGATGCAGAGGCAACGTGAGGCAGAGAGGGTTGACGCAGTTCACAGAGAGGCAGTTGCTGGGGTCTAGAAGGTTGCAGGAATATTTCAAAGTGGAGCTAGTGAGGTACCGTAGTCAGAACAATACCTGACAGAGCAGGGCCAAAGGAGTTGTCACCAAGGGTTTCTAGCCAAGGAACTTGGATCAATAGTGCAATTACACAAGAGGATTAGAGTAGGGGGCATCTCGACAAGCGGCAGAAGGATTTCCAGGAGGGAAATCAGGACTTAGAGGGAGTCCAGAAGAGAAATTCCAGACGGGAAGTAGAGACTCAGAGGAGTCGAACAGAGAACTTCCAGGAGGGAAGTAGAGGAGCGTCATGGCACTACACGGGGTAAGAGACCAGGATAGACTAGATAGAGCATCGAACTTCGTAGTCTGGAAGGCCAAAATCTTATCAGTGCTCGACAGGAATTGTGTCAAGAACTTCGCCTTGAAGGTTATAGCTATCCCAGTCGACCCCAATGATAATGACAAGTATGAGGAGGCGATGGTGAGGGCCAAGTGCATTATCCTTGATGGGGTCAAGGATCGTGTGGTACCACATATAGCCGAGAAGGAAACAAAAGTTGAGATGTGGGAGGCTCTCAAGAACCTGTACCAGCATACTTATGTGCAGAGAAGAATGCTGCGCGAGAACCAGATGAGGTTGTATCTTATGAAGAAGTGTCAACCAATTGACTCCTTCCTCGGAGGACAGAATGAGATCCGAGATCAGTTGACTGCTATAGGAGCGATACCGGATGAGGAGCTTATGGTGAGGAGAACCATGAATGTTGTCTCAAAATAGTGGGAAGTGTTTGTCCAGAGCATCTTGGGCAGAGGGACTCTCCTACCTTGGGACAAGATGTGGGCAGCTCTTCGCCAGGAAGAGACCAGACGACAGTCAAAGACAGGTAGCAGCAGCAAAGGGATCAAGGTCAAGCAGGAGGAGGAGGATGTGGCCCTAGCATCTGAGGGAAAGCAGGAGAAACGGAAGAAGAAAGATCTCTCTAAGATCAAGTGCTTCCATTGTGGGGAGATGGGTCATTATGCAACCCAATGCCCAAGGAAGAAGAGTAAGGGAGAGTCTTCCGAGATTAAGGCAGCGCCAGCACATGCAAAGAAGGAAGTTTTGAGAGACGTTGATTGTGCCATGAGTGCACACACACCACTTGAGCGGAAGTGGGGAGACATCGAGCTGTAGTCAGGCTGACTACAGGCGATGAGGGGCAGGATCTTCGAGGTACCTAACCTCTTGGATTAGACCTTGCTACGGGAGCTCCGACGAGGAGTAGCAGGACTGGCTGAGTGGGTAGAAACAGATGCAGATGGAGTGGCAGAGAGAGCTACAATGCAGGAGTCGCGAGACAACGCAAAGCTAGCAGGTTGCAACAGTGCGGGAGGAACAGGAGTGTTGCACCAGTGCAGGAAGGCACAACGAGGTGTGCAACAGTGTGAGATGCAGGGAGTTGTTGTAGCAACGCAGATGTTAGAGAGAGGGAGCGCTTGTCAGCGCTAGAGGGAGCTTCAACATCAGTGGGTGTTTCTAGCCTAACAGGTATGTTAGTTGGGAGATCAGTTACTTACTTCTCAGTAACTGAGCTGCAGTGCAGCAGTGGGCAACATGATGCAGCATGATGAGAGGAGGTGCAATGCAGATGCAGTGTTGGGAGAAAGGACCAACAACAACGCAGATGCAGAGGGAGCTGTCATACAGATGCAACAGTGGCAGTGGCAGAACCATGGGCAGCAGTACAGGAGGCAACAATAAAGAGGATGTTGGGCAGGAAGGCCTAGCATCAGCACAGGTACCGATGCTGGATGATCATAGTAATACTCAGTAAGGAGTATTGCTAGAGCACAGTCCTCGCTAAGAGGGAGTGTTGATTTGCGGTAGCATCGGATGTGCTCTAGCGACGAATTTTGGTGGAGAGGTTGGGGCACATGATATCTCCAATAACCAGAAAGGGTTTAGGCAGATTCTAAACAGATCAGGAGATATTAAAATAATTAATATTTTTAATGGAGTCCCTATGTCTAAACTTAGGGAAAATATTAATGTGTATAAATATGAATCTGTGTTAGAATGGTCCAAAAGACATCGATCAAGCCAAATATAATCTTAGCTGTTGATTAGGGACTTAATTTCGGCCGTTGAATCGTCAACAGGAAAAATATAAGAGGAGGCTTGAGGGTCACTTGGAGATTACACCGGATGATCAGTGATTCTATTCTCTAGAGAGGGGTTTGCTAAGAGAGATAGAATTAGTGATCGGGAGAGCAGCTGAGGGGCATTGAGTACAAAGGAACAGAGAAGGCAAAGATTGTTTCGGGAGAGCAGCATAGCAGCCAAGGAGGGTGATGCAGAGGCAGCAAAGGCTCACGCAGGGCCACGCAGAGGTAGTCAAGTGCTGTGTAGAGCACCAGAGGGGCCAGCGTAGCTGACGCAGTCCAGATTGGGCAGATGCTGGGGTTGCGGGAGCAATTTTGTGCTGAGGAGCTGCTGGAAGGGTTTTCCGTGGTTTTAGCCAGGAGATTTCTCTCAAGCCATGAGGTATAGCTGCTAAGGAAATTCTCTGTTGGGTAGGTCAGTTACAACACCTAGATTGTACTCTGATATTGCTTAATAAGAAAACCCTCAGATCGCTGCACCGGTTTTCCCGTATTGGGTTTTTCCGGGGACATTGGTCCAAAAATAATGGTGTCATGTGGTGTATTTGTTCTTGTTTCTTTTAGTTGCTGATCTGTAATATGTTGAGCATGCTCTGGTGTTTATTTTCAGTATTTACTTTGTAAATAACTTGTTAAAGAAAAATTAACAAGTAGGTAGGAATAAATCAGAAAAAGTGCATGAAGGGTTTCTAAATTAAGTAAACTTAGAAACTTCAACAAATTGCTGATACCATGATTCATCTGCTCCCTCACATCACAAGATTTTGTATTACAAAGAGAAACATGTTCATAGATTTATCCATTTTATCAAAAGGAATAGACTTTATTCTTAGAGGGCATGGAAATTACTCGTATTGCATAATTCCTCAGATTAGCAGCAGAAGTATTTGAAGTGACTAACAAGACGTTAGTATGCTGATCCATAGGAGGCTGTCTAGATAAATGATTAGGATGATGCCAAGTTGTAGCAGGGCTTGGTTGGAATGAAACTGAGCAACTTTGGTCAATGAAAAGGGTTATTAGCAATGGTGATGGCGGGCTTGCCATCAAGGACACTAAAGAATTCTTGCTGAGCATGAAAGCAATTCACCTGGCACAAGCTATTTAAATTTTAATGGCTGCCAATAAATTGTTCTTTGTTTTCCTTTTTGTTTGGAATAATGTATCTGCAACTACAAATTACATCCAATAGTTCTGTTATTTATAATGGCATATGATAATGTGTTATTGTATTTTCATTTTGACCTACTGATGAGAAAGACAATGATTCATCTATTTCAAATTGTCTAGTCGGAGTTATATTGGGTTTATTTATTATACATTACTAACTTTTTGATTCTCTTTTGCTATGAGATGTTTGTTCTATGTTAGTGAGTTTCCTTACTATTTTCCCTTGTACTGACCCCTGGAATTTGGAGAGCCCCTCTAGTCATCCCTGAAACTTGTCCCTTGATCATTAATAACTGAACCTTGGGATACCACGTTTCTTATAAATTTATGTTTTCTAAATTAATTTCACATTTCTTATTAAAATTTCTCTATTCAAAGTTGCAAACTATTTTCATTTGGAACTTAGATCTTTCACTTATAAGTTATTATATTTATTAAACCTTTTGCATTTATTGTCAATTGGATTCAAATTGTAGATAGAGATGGGATTTGAAATTTGGTATTGACCTGATCTCTTGAACAAAGTAGTCCATCTCAATTGATATGTTTATTATCTAAATTTGTGACCTCCAGTCTTTTCAAAGAAAAATAAAATGCTGAAAGGAAACTCCAAAATATTTTAAATACATCATTGTAGACATGCATATATTTTTAAGGCACATAACTTAGGGACACTGTCTACTTTATTTTAAAATTAGTGAAAGTCTTATTGATCATTTTGGGAGAATTTGCACGTTAATACTAATTTATAGATCAGATTGATTTGACGTTGACCTCTGTAGTTCTTCTTCTAATGATATACCATATCCAATGATGTTGGGTGCATTGTTCACCTGAAATACACTGGTATGAAAACTCTCTACATAGTGTTAACGTGAAACAACATCAAGTTGTTTAACCATGGAAGCCTGCATTCTCAGATCTACAGTTCTTATTTATATATCATATTCTTAATATGTTATAATGCTAAATGCATAGTTTAACTTGTCTTTTGTTTCCTGAAAATGTTTTGTTTTGCAGATCTTGGATAGATACAAGGAGTCCTTTAATGCTAGGTCAAAAGGCAATAGAGAGAATATTGGTCCTCTACCAAGAAGTGTTATTTTGGTTGGCCATTCCATGGGAGGTTTTGTTGCTAGAGCAGCAACAATTCATCCTCATTTAAGGAAAGGTGTAGTGGAGACAATTCTCACACTTTCGAGTCCACATCAGTAAGGACATAATGTTTTTCTTGCTTCGTAGCTTGTTCTCTTATTCTTGTACTACTTTTGGTGAAGCATGAATAATTTAATCAGTTATTTTCCTTTCTAGCTAGTGCTACACATCAAACTGTTAATACTTGTAATCAAAGGCCTGACACACTTATGTTCCAGGTCACCACCTGTGGCATTGCAACCATCTTTGGGCCATTTCTTTTCACGAGTGAACAAGGCTTGGCAAAGTGGATATCAAATTCAAAGGACAAGATCGGGTCTCTGGATATCAGATCCACTGCTATCTGGCGTTGTAGTTGTATCTATTTCTGGTGGTATTCGTGACTATCAGGTGTGCATGTCATATTATATCTTGTCAGGTTTTCATATTTTCCTAGAGCCATACATTAAAGGAGTGTGTTGCTTGTTCATGTTGATGCTTAAGGTTGAACTCTCTATTTCCGAAGGCTCAGTAACATAATTACTCAAACATATCTTCTATAACCTACGTATCTAGAAAATTTGTAATCTCTGGATGAGTTTTGATAATGGGACAATTTTACAATTAAAATTTTAGGGTTTTCTTTGAAGATAAATTCAAATTGAAGGTAGAACAAGGACAAATGAAATTTTTGCTAGAAGAATTGAAAATCATGGGTCGTATAGCTTGGATGCTGTGCCAGTAAATCAATAAGCTTTTGTAGTGTTGCACAAATCAAAAGATATATTGTAGTATGAAAGAAACAGTCATTTGGATTTTTTGTACTTCCAACTTCGTAAATACTTCCAACTTCGTAAATATTGGATAATGTGTGGGCTTCTGTAAGTTAAATTGGATAGTGCAGTTTGTGAAGGTTGTATTTCAGGAAAGCAACAAACTGAGAAATTGTTAATTTTAGATAACAATTGTATGTTCTATATGCTTAAGAGCAATTTACTTCAATTTTCTTATTAGCCCAAGGCCCCAATATCAATTTCCAGATTAGCAGTCACATTAACATGATAATAAATGCAGATAGAACATAAATAAAAACAGTAGAAGACAAGCCAAGACAGGAGGACACAAGATGTGCCGCCAGCTAGGGACAAACCCCAATGTGGGGAAACCCTTTGATCAATTCTTCTTATTATTCTTCAAAATGTTCAACAGAGAGAGAGAGTACAGTATGCAATATTCACTTGCCCAATCAAAGTGAAATTTGTCCAAACAATCAAGAACCACATAAAGCCCTAACCAGAAAGGTAATGCTGGTCAAAAGGGCAGAATTTGACCCCCAAAACAGCTTGGTCAAACCCAGTCAACTCGGCCTCCAATAGTCATCTGAATCAGCCCAAAACAGTCCTGAAAAAATCAGTCAAATTTGGTCAACGCTGCAGTCAACACTGGTCAAACAGTATGGATTGCCTTGATTTCTGTGCCCAGAAATGTGGCCTGCCCAAGCAGAAATTATCCCACCAAAGTTGCAGTCAAACAAGGTCAACGCTGCTGGTCAAACTTCCGTGAAATTTGGTCAACGCTGAAACATAAAATCTGTCTTCTTCTTCGCATGTGTAGAGGGAGTGAGGAGCCTAGAAACCAGTACCCAGTCATATGAGGAGAGAGAGATGTATGAGAAGATGAGTGATGTCCAAATGAGGCAAAGGCACCTTCTATTTATATGCAAACCTAAGTTGCAGGAAACGTGGGTCTAGGGTCCGTTTCCGTACGGAAACGAAACGGAAACGCGTTTCCGCGTACCGTACGGCGTGGAAACGCGTTTTCCTCCGTACGGGCGCGTTTCCACACGTTTCCAGGCGTTTCCACACGTTTCCACGCCGTACGGGCCCCGTTTCCCACAAAATAACACTTGTTTTTTATTTTTATTTTT
>APFE030266728.1:0-21201 GCA_000404065.3 Pinus taeda | reverse complement strand
TTGGGGAGGTCGCGTTTCGTTTCGCTTCCGCGTTTCGTTTCGCTTCCCCGTTTCCCCGTTTCGTGCAACTTAGATGCAAACGTTGAAGATCAATAGATGTGACTGTTGGGCTTTTGAGCCTACATTAGTTTGCTGGCCGACCTTGACAATTTGTCCATAAATAAAAGAAGTTCATAATTCCATTTGTACATGTCAAAATGAGATGATCTTTAGATCAATCCTACACCTCTCGGAGAGAAGAATCCAGAAAAAAGATCAGCTGCATCATATGAGCTGTCCAAGGTGGAGTTTGGTCCTAGTTGCCAAATTTAACAGAAATTCAAACAGGAAATCACGGCGAGCTGCAGAGGCTTTGGAGCTTATTCAGAATGTTTTTTTGTTGATTTGTGCCAGCTCAAGCTTTGCGGATAGCAGTGTATTTCTTGATGTTTGTTGATCATTCTTTCAAAAAAGTGGTTGTGTTTCTTCAAAGTTAAATTGGATGCACTTGATGATAGAGTACCTAGGGGGCTTTTCCATGGAGCAAGTTAAGGCCCTCCTGAATTTAACAGTGCTAGAGGGATCTATCATCTCGTACCTGCTAGTTGTATTAAGGCAGGTTTGGGGAGAGGTTCCAACAATTATGCCACATTGATCGCCTTGGAAAATTTTGATAAAATGTTCTTTGCAGAGGGACATAAAAAATATTCTGATGTGTGGTGATTCTGCCCTAGTCATAAACTGGATGAAAGGTGGTTCTCCGATAATTAATTGTCAACCTGAAATTGCGTGAATATTTGGGTTAAAGCCTGCAGTCATTTGTTCTGAGACTGGCTAGCTGGATGTGATGGCGAAGGAGAAAGATGGGGGAAATACATGAAGGGGGAGCTGGAGGAAACCTGGAGCAAATCAGTATGGACACATTGCATACAAGTATGGAAGCGATTGATACAAGAGATATCGGTATGAATAAAGAGATGCGGGTACATTTGCTGTACAACACAATAGGTGTGGATTTCATTGTGCATCAATTTGGTAATCACAATGGGTCTAAAGATGCAGGCAGTGGAGATGAGACGTCTGTATGGAGTTGTTTGAGTGATTGTGGGTGTTCTTGTCGCATTGTCTTTGACAATGTGTAGTAGTGTAGAATCCATCCAAGCGAACATTTTCCCCTGCATTAAATCCATCTTAATCCCAGGGTGATGGTGGTGTGTTCCTTGAATGCGAAGTTCTCTGCTATGGAGAAGGATTCTTGTGCTCCCTCTGATGAGGGGATATGAGCACTTTAGGGTGGGAAGCTTGTGACCAGTTTGAGTGTAAATTTATAGATTTTTAATGGTGCAGTGATAATTGATGGGCCTCTTTTCTTGGAGGGTGCTTCCTTACTAGTTGAGGGTGTAGGGCTTTTCTAGTCGTATGATGACAAAGCCATGGTTTTTGTGGGAGAGGATTCTATGATGTATGAGGGAAATTCAACTTTTAGTGTCGCCTTAGTGCAATCTCTTGTGGAACCTTTAGCTAAGGCAATCAAGGTGCCCTCCCAAACTTATATTCCGAATAATGCCTTGCCCTGTTTGGATCCAGAGGATTTCAATTTTTTCCTTGTTGATAATGAGTACTCATAGGGGTGCATGCATTTGGAGACTTGTGGGGTTCTATTCTTTTTGTGCTACATACTAGATGAAGATCCTTTCAATTATGGGTGTTTGTTGAACTGGGAGGCGAAGGATATATCCTTGAATTCTTACTGGGAATTGAGTTGAAAATATGTCTCCTTCTTGTTTAACACAGATGTTGCAGCTCACCGTATGTTATGTTGTGGGACTTGGAACATTGCTATTTTCCTAGCATATATGTAGTCATGTGTAATGTCCCTAATTAAATTAATTTGGCTAAGGTGAATTTCTATATTTGCAATTGGATGTTGGGAAATATTTTGGCATGTAAACTTAGGAAAAGTGGGTGGAGGGAGTCCCCACTTAATTTTTGGAGAGATGGAGGCCACCAACATTAGAGAAAAAGGAAAGATTAAATTGGTAGTGGGATGTGGGGCCACCCAAAAAAGGGAATTTGAACCCCTTAGGAAAATTGAATTGCTAAGGGAAGGAGGTCAAAATATTGGATGAAGGGACCCACATGAGGAGGCAAGAAGAAATTATAAATAGAAGGAGCATAGAAGCTATTAGGGTCTCTGGTTCACTCATCTATTTCCTTTGTTGCTCACGCGGTTTAGTTGGGTCGCAAGTGTCGCTTAGCATAGAGTTCTCCAAGGAGAGAATTCACCCTTCTTTTGGTGGACTTTGAGTGCGACCCTAGGGAGGTAAATTTGCTGCTACATTTGAAGGGAGGCTTGTGGAATTTTGGGAGCATATTTCAGCCATTCCCCTTAGCTAATTCGTGCTCCAGGGAGGATGCACTAGAGAAACTCGTGCTACTTATTTAAGCTATTTTCCGGGGGGTGTTTGCTGGGAGAAATTTAGAGAAGTTGCTCCAGGGGAAGACTAAGCTTTGTGGAGAATTTCAGGGCTGGAAATTGCTACTTTTGAGAGGAATAATTTCATCTTCCTAGGACCTACGCATGGGGTCACTGGATAACATTTATGTGGAGCTGATTTTAGCTATCTTGTGCTGAGATTTGATGTGAGACTTTTGCCCAACATCCGGGAAAACTTCCTTTATCGTTCCTATTGCAGATTGAGGAGAAATAAGGAAGATTTCAACATATTTCATCACTGGGGGACGCTGTCTTTGTTCAGGAGAGCGTAGTGCCAAAATAGGGCAATTTTGGAAGGTTGGAATTAGCCAAAACCCTTTTTGGATTTTTTTGGGTTTGTTGAGAGGAGTCCGAGGTTAAATTTGTAGACTTTTCTGGGCAGTATTCAGGCCAGAAGTCCCCTTTTTGTCCAACAGTACTTTTTGTTATTTAGCCAGTAATTGCACCATTTTGCGGGGTTTCCGGGTGGATGGTTTGGGGCGGATTCCTTTATGGGTTTGGATGAGTATTTTTGGGAGAAGCTAAAACCGCGTTTTCAGGCGATTTCAAGCATTATAGAGGGTCATTGTCAGCATTTCTAATGCAACAACAATTGCCAATTTTTGGGTCTGCGCAGAAGGATATTGGGCTGAATTTTCTTAGCCCTTGGGGTCATTTCCTCCACTTGGGTTTGCTCCAGCTTGCTTATGCAAGCCTAGGTGCACTTGCTCATGCAAGCCCAAGTGCACTTGCTACTTGCTATATGTACTTCGTACAACTCATAATTTAATAAAATAACTCAACTTATTTGCCCAGCTTCTTGGTGTTTTTTATGGTGCATGCGTGTTTATGATTTTATTTGCTATAGCCTAGTTCACGTGTTTGTTATTAGCTGTAAATTTCAATTTGGAACATTACATCATGGAGGAGGGATTCTAACACTAAGGATTGCAAACATGCTAATTATCCACTTTGGTTAGAGTTCCTAGGCTTACAAGTTCATATATGCTTGTTTTTTGATATGTTTGCCCATTGGTTTGTCAAAGTTCTCATCCTTGATGGTTGGTGCAATTCCTATTGTGCAAATCCGCTCGTGTGTGAAGGTGGACTTGAAGTGAAAGCTTGCCCCCTTATTTCAATTTGTACTAATGATGGAGTTAAGCAGTGGAGAGCCTGCTTCATGATGTTTTTGAATGCTTGCTTCACCTACTAGGTGCAATATCATTCATTCACGGCTATCCTCTTCATAGACCTGCTAGCACTAATTTCTACACCTTGTAAATTGATGTAAACTGTAACGAATAAAATATATATAAATAATGTAAACAATAATAATCGTAAATAATGATTAGTTAACTAGTAATTAGGTTGAAGAAGCATGTCTAAATGAGACATGACTCTTCATGAAGAGACATTTGCTTGATATATAAGCAAGCCTTTCGTTCTCATTGTAAATCATTCTCATTTTCATTCTTATTCACTGATTTAATATAATATTTGTATCCTCATGGATATCTTGATATTCCAATTCTTTTGGAATAATTAATCTATAGAAGGAAATTTGTTCGCTTCATTTGGTATCAGAGTAGTTCGGTCCTCTAGGTTGCTTAACCGGTGCACATAGCTCATTCTCCGATCCAGGTCCTTGGCTATCGAAATTCGTCAACCTTGTTGCCGTACAATTGAAGCATTTTGCTCAGAATTTGAGAGTTTCTCCTTTTCTCCGTTTTTCTAGGCGTTTTAAGTAAATAATTTAAAAAAAGAAGAAGAAAAAAAGTAAAAGAAAAAACAAAATGGATACAAAATCTCATACCAAGTATATTTAAAACTTTTTACGTGGAGAAGCCCGTGGTTTTAAAAGCAACCCATGGTATTTTAACATCGTGACCGTGTCATATGAAAAGACGTGACCTTTATATCTATTAAGTGGGGTGACATTAAAAATTTATCAAAGAAGTAATTAAGTATATAAAAAAAGAGACCAATTTATTATAAAAAAAGAAGAAGTGAAACTATTAGTATTATAAGAAACTTAAGAAGGATAAGAAGTCATTAGAAAACAAGGTACAACAACTTATCGAGAAAGAAGCATCAAATGTAGGAATTCAAGTTGATGACAAAACAACAAATACCGATCGAGTGAATATGACAACTCAAGAAGACAAGTCAGTTAAAGAAACGACACACTTAGATGTTGCAGTTCAGACAATGGACATCCCAAGTGAATGTTCCATAACCAATTCAACAACATCTTTGACAGAAGAAAATCTAAAAACTCCATATCGACATCCGAATCATGAGAGTAGACCAATCAACCATGCTACGTATCGGTACCATTCAGACCAGAAACAACAAATTGATGTTCCAGATAATAGTGATGTAAACTCAATCCAGTCTTATGCTAACAAGTCGTTACAAAATTCAAGTGATCAAAATACTATACAGAAGATTAATCTGGGATGATCTGATCCCTTCTCAGTGCGACAATTTTGTTTGTCACTAAGAAGATCATATCAACTTGTATTGACAAGGATGACTATCCCAAGACAGAAAGACTTTTGAAGCCGAAAAAGAGATCAAGCCTTTTTCATCGACAAGCTTTGAGGACAAAGTTTTTTGAGGAAGTAGGCAATTTAACGAATAAAATATATATAAATAATGTAAAATAATGTAAATAATAATAATCGTAAATAATGATTAGTTAACTAGTAATTAGGTTGAAGAGGCATGTCTAAATGAGACATGACTCTTCATGAAGAGACGCTTGATATATAAGCAAGCATCTCGTTCTCATTGTAAATCATTCTCATTCTCATTCTCATTCTCATTCTTATTCACACATTTAATATAATATTTGTATCCTCATGGATATCTGGATATTCCAAGTCTTTTGGAGTAATTAATCTATAGAAGGAACTTTGTTCGCTTCATAAACTTTAAAAATCAGCTGTAGAAAGCATCGAACACATAAGAAAATCTTCCCTAGGTGTCACTAGCAAACCTCCCTCTCCATTTGGGTTGGTGCATGCCAACTGCAGGAGAGTCTCTAATCTTTGTACCTGCTGTTCTAACTTTCAAATCTGCAGTATATCACGCAAAAGACAGCAAGATAATTGCTATTTAAACAGTAAGTTAGCAGCCAAACAAGTGTGTAAAAGTCTTTAAAGTTAGAGTGTGGAATGGCCCTTTGCAAATCAGCCTTTTATATGGAAAAATAATGTAAGAAGAGAGTGTATATAAGTGGCTAATTGCCCAAATAAATAGCTGAAAACTCTTAATAATTTGCATAAGATAACATTGAATCAAACAAACCAGAGTGAGTGGATCAAATCTGAATTTTATTCTGCGAGATTCAAAAGGTTGGGTGTGCCAAGATGACTGTCATAGAACTTGAATACAGTGACATCCAGACACAAAATAATAAGATCTATAATAGAGAAGAATATTGGAGAGAAGAAAGTATGTCTGCTTGCGCTTGTTCAAGACAATTTGAGTTTGAAGGTTGGCCTTCCACCCATTTAAATAGTTTTACCCTTTGCAGTGCATGGCCAGAAGGAAAGGTCGTATTCTTCCATAGTTGGGCATTACTTCACATGGTTGCATCGGTTGAGCTTTGATTGGAAAAGAAACTGAGTTAAGTGGTCATTTCTTCAGTTAAACTGAAGCATGAGACAAAAAGTAACTTCAGCACTGATTTAGGAAATTTGACTTAGCTAATTTTTGGCAAAACTTTCTCATGATAAAAACACTTCTAGTTAATTTTAGCAATTCAAGTTGGCTATTTTTCCTCAAGTGAGTTGACTGGCCACAATTTTCTTCTCAACTCCTTTTCTAATAAAATAATTCGACTTGGGTTTTATTTAGGGGTCAAATTTATTTGCTTTTTTGTGGAGGGAAAAAAGTGAGGGAATTTAGGAGAAAGAAAAGGGACAAAGGTGAGGGGAAATGGGAGAAGATTTGGAGGACGAGCGAGAGGAAAACTAGGAGAGAAAGTAGGGTACAAAAAATGGGATAAGGAGGGAAAATATGAGAGAATTTAGAAAAGAGAAATGCACATGGAGAGAGAAAAATGAATTTGCTCAATTGCCATGTTAGCTCATCCTTTGCCATGTCATTGATGACTCATCCAAATCCTTGCCACCTGTTGACTGTTAATTATTGCCCCATATCAACCCATCAGATTGCCACCTCATATTGCTAAAAATAAACATGCCAAAAATAGATGTACCAAATGCTCGAATTAGATAGGGATACCTTGCCATATATAGTGTGCCTAAAAATAGGTGTTGCCAAAAATAGAAACATGTCTACATGTCCACAATATTATACTCATTACTCTCAGAGTTTGATTGGGAACCCATATATGCTATCAACACTGCCATGTCAAGACTACTAAAGATAGAAAGTTATGAAAATCAAACGAAAGCACCACCATCAAACTCAGAACTCAATGGGGAGTCTGAATATGTAATCACTGCTGCCATGTGCCTATTGCTAAAAATAGGAAGTTCTTAGATTTGGATGAAAACACCACCATTGGAGTTTGAATGCAATGGGGAACCTACATGTGTAATTAAACTTGACATGTGCCCACAACTAAAAATAGAAAGTCCTCGGAATCTCATGAAATTATACTCATCAAATGCGTCTTTTAGTAAGGAATCCAAATTCGCAATTAAAATCGACATGTAATGATTGCTAAAAGTAGAAAGTGCTCGCGTCTCCCCCTTAAGTAGCTCATCGGATTGAGTTTCTCGCAAGGATTCTAAATCTCCCATTATCTCTGACATGCAAATCCTCGGGCAAAACTTGCGAAAAGTAGAAAGTGCCATCAATGTCAGTGGGAAAAGCCTTACTGGAATCTTGAGTTCATGAGGACTCCAGATATGTGATTAGTAGTGTTGTGGAAATCTATCTCCTATAAAATAGGAAACCTGCTAAAAATAACAACTCTTTCCCATTTGTGTAAAATATGTTTGAGCTATCATTGAATCAATCTTGTAACTAGTCTCTGTGAAAATTTCTAAATAGAAATCCAATTGTAGTGATTGATATTATTTCTTCTACTTATTAATTCAGAAATAAGTTATTCACAGTGTTTCTACAACAAATATCGAAATAATTTCTACTGCAGCCTTCACAATTCAAATATTGCAGAAAGTAAATGCAAGGCAAAATACTAGCACAAGTACAATCAAAATGACATAGTTTTTTTTGGATAATTGTCCCCGAAAATACCCAATGTGGGAAAACCGGTGCAGCAGATGAGGGTTTCTTTATTGATCTTCAGCAAAATCTCATGTACAAGATACAACCGACAGAATGGAAGAGGAATTCAGAAATTTCAGAACTGATATGTTTATTACAGCAGTGAAACAATGACAAATCAGCAACCCAACACTGCTTAAGACAATCCCTAATATATCCAAAAAATGTAAAATTTTGTTGGAAATTAAAAATTTGAAAATTTTGGCCCTCTTTAAGTGTTTGATTCAGAAAATTTTGCATAATTGATTTAGCAATTTACACAGAAAATTCAAGCAAGCAAAAAGTTAGATCTAGGCCAAATTCAAGATGCCCAAGTGGCCAAAACTTGTGAGAATTTAGATTTTACAATTCTAAGTAATTTTGACTATTTAAAATGTGATTTTAGGTCTTAAAGATTATTGATTTCACTGTTGTAGTAAAATTGAAGCAACACAAGAGTTTAGAGGTCAAACCCTAGGCCCAAGGACTTGGAGATCCGTGGTTGAAATTCGTTGAAACTTTGAGATCAAATTGCTTCTTGAAAAATATGAATTTTGAGACCTTAAACCTGCAAAACCACCAAGTATTTAGCCTTTAAAATTCAGATTAGGGTTTCAGGTCAAGCTAGGGCAGAAAATGGCTAAGGAAGGCCAACGCTTGTGAATAAAGGGGTCAAGAAGGTTGGAAAAGGCCACAAAAGGTCAACACTGGTGGAAGAAACCCCATAAAGGCTTGACACTAGGGTTTTGGAAGGGAAACTAGGGCCAAAAGGAGGACGTCCTGCTTAAAAGGCAGCCGTTTGGGCAAGAGAATGGTAGCTGTGGGGCTTAGGGCCCGCGACTAAGCCTTTTGAGGCCTTAAGGCCCCAATGTCGGGCCTAGAAGGGGAGACACTCGCCTCCCAAGGCTATGACTTGCCCTAAAAGGGTAGAAAAGATGACTTAGAGGGCAAGGAGGGCTGTCGCATGCCAAGGGAGAGAGACGTTGGGCTTGGAAGAGGTAGATTTGGTCTCGGGAAGGCTAAAAACTGAAAACCCTCGTCTCAATTTTTTTCTTCTTCTTCTGGATCTGAATTTTGCCATCATATCTTTAGTGTAAGTCTCTGCAAAATTATCAGGAGGCTAGATCTTACCCTCAAGGGGCTAGATCTAACTCTTTCTTCACTTGATCCTTTGATCCAGCCTGCAAAAAATATAAATACAATACCCAAACCCCAAATATATAAAAAATAGATCTGAAAAAAACCCAACCCAAGTTAGAAAAATAATTTACAATTAATATTACAAAATTATTCTATAGAATATACATGGGTTTTAAATTAAATTTTGTATGATATTTTTTCGTTGCAAGAATGGCTAAAACACTATAGCCCTAGCGAAGATTCAATCCACCATATAAAAACCAAGGATCCAAGGATCAATCACTAATTCCGGGTCCTTAACATTGAAACCAGGCAACACTGTCTGCGAGAGAAGACAGGGGAGGTGATCCTCGATTCGACGTAGGCGTCCATCCTGTGTTTGCAGTTGGAATTGAAGTTTTTGGAAGTCCTACTTGTAGTTGGGGAAGTCCTATACCGCTGTCACCATGCTCATTGAAATCTGCTCCTTGGCCTTGCCCAAGAGGTTTTTCATGGTTCAATACAAGTACAAAGTCTATTTGAATTGGGTCATCCGCCCACGAGTATGCCCGAGATCCGACACCATCGCTCGCCAATCCTCCATCTCTATATTTGTCGAGCTCGCCTGGCGGTTTAGGTGGAATTTCCACTGCTTGATCAATCTTCTGATTTCTTCACTGGACCCTTCGCAGTATGCTTTAATCGTGTCATTAATGAGGTCAACTATCTACTTACGACCTCTTCTTCGACCGCGGAATTGGGCTATTCCTCCTGCACTGTCACCCGAGGCCTCTTACCATGGCCCCTAGCCTTTGCTGCCCTTGCCATCACAACTTGGTCACAGTGCTTGGTGAGGAAATGGATGATGCCAGATGCATGTACAAGTCGAGGTCTGAGCCCAGAATCCCTTCGCTCCCAGGTGAGCCTACCTCCCCACGAACCAGGTTACCCTCTCCCGAAGATGACTAGTCCATTGCCTCTCCTGGAGTGCAGCATATCCCTTCCCACAGAGTCCCTTGTCCACACTGCAATCTCTTGAGCATTGAACCGACCTACAGAGCTCGCGGAGCTATTGACACCAAACTCAAACACTAACATACTAACTTTGCCACCTTCCGCAACGGTATTATCCTTATGCATGCAGGGAGCCACCGCACCCATCACGTCAAGTGTGTGGGGGGTGGTAGGTATGTACCCCAAAGTACTTTGCATTAATTCAGACTTGATGGGATTTCCTTCTGGCTCGCACCTCATTCAAGGGTCGGGTTAGGTGTTTGGAGGCACTAAGAGCTGTGTCTCTTGTCTTGCTCTAGGATCGCTTCCAAAGGGTTGAACCTACCATCCGTAGGTTGAAGCGGCCAAGTTATCTCAAGAGGGTCATTTTTGTGAGCATGCCCCCAATTTGCAAGGAAATCCGCAACTCTATTGCCTCTCTCCTAACATGGTTGGTGATAATATAATCATAATTTTGAAGAAGATCCCCTATCTCTTGCACTAATCTTGCAGTTCTCCAGCTGTGGCTGAGCTTGTCCCATTTAGCTCCCTGGCTCAATTTTTTGACCGTATTGATTACTAACCCATAATCTCCTTCCACTACAATATTCCTGTATCCCAATCTGATAGCTTTGTGGAGGCCTTGTCGAACAACAACAAATTCAGCTTCATTATTAGTCACATATCCACAGTGATCAACATAGATTAGGCGAGTTTGTGACCTGGAGTCTCGGAAGAGGCCTCGCAGTCCTGTAGGAACCAGGTTGCCTTTCGATGCTTTGCCAAAAATCAACTTGATGAATCCCTCCGGCGGGGGCTATGAAGTGATTGAGTGAGTCCACTCTTGTTGTAATGAGCTTCCAGGAGGTTGGGGCAGTCATCGCTAACGATAGGTTCAGACGATGAAGAATTCTAGCCTCATGGGGAGCCACTTGCCAATCGTCAGGATGCCATTTCTCTGCCAAGATTGTTTTTCGGATGTTCTGGATGATCCTTTCCCAAACAACTTCTTGATGAAGAGGATGATTCTTAAATATTCTGCGGTTTTGTTCTTTCCATATAGCCCATAGAGTTAACCCCAAGGTGAGCCCCCAAGCTCTGTTGAGGACTGGGTTGGAGAAGAGGCCTGTTCGCCATAAGAGGATAGTTTCTCGAATTCTTTGGTTGTCTCGATCCATTCTTCCAAAAAGATCGTCCACCTGTTGCCATTTTTGCTCTGCAAAGGGGTAGGAATTTAGCATGTGTTCCAGATCCTCATTTTGGTGTTTACAAGGGATGCAATATGAGGGACCATAGACACCCCTTCGTTGAAGTTGGTTCCAGGCAAGACTTCTACCTCTGCAAACTAGCCATAAGAAGTAGGTCACCTTCGGCCGCCAACCTCCTTTCCAAATAGTTTTCCAAATGAGATTATGGTGCCCCTGTTCACTTCCTATCCTAAGGTCATAGGCCTCCTTAATGGTAAAAGTGCCCTTTATAGTATATCCCCATCTTAGGATGTCCATTTAGGACAGAAAGCTTCCTGGATTCTAGCTCACTAATCAGCGAGTTCCATTGTTCCGACTCAGGGGCTTGCGGCCAGTTCGTGTGTTCCTTCCACTTCCTCCATCCTTCACTAGACGAGTCTTCTTTCTAATATCGATCCACTGTATGGAAGTGCCTGACAGTTGTGTACAGAAAGAGGTCGCTTAAGTCTTGTCTCCCAAGAAGTATGTCTCGCTGCTGCCATGAGTCTTGCCAGAACAAGGCCATTTTCCCATCTCTGATATCCCCGAAGACATGTTGCTGTATGAGGTCTCTGTTTTGGACCACCATATTCCAAATCGCTGAACCTTTGAGTGGGTCACGATATTTGAGGATATCTTCAGTTCGAGTTGGCATGTTATATTTTCGTGTCTAGATTTGTTTCTAAAGGTTAGGGCTGCCTCCTATCCACCAACATAGTTTGGCTCTCATTATTTTATTCAGAGTATAGGGGTCACGGAGATCCAAACCTCCTTCCATCTTGGCCTTAATTAGGTTGGGCCATGATACCAAAGCCCACTTCTTTACTTGCTGGGCTGCTCCTCATAAGAACTTTTTAAAAGTTTCCACCATCTTCGCGCAGGAGGTTTTTGGGGCTGCCATCCTTGAGAGCTGGTAGATTAGAGTAGATTGGAGAACGACTTTGAGGAGGACCGTGCGACTGGCCAAATCTAGGAATCTGAAGGCCCAACTACTGAGTTTCCCACTGATTTTTGGAGCAGAGATTGCTAGCACGAGGTTTTTAGGGAATTCAATGACAGAGGCATTCCAAGATATTTGGAGGGGAGAGAACCAATGCCAAAACCTAGAACCCAAGCAAGATATGACTAGATGGTCCCCGAGGTATTGAAAAAGAAGATGCATGATTTGTCATTATATATCATAGTCCTTGAAGCATCCATAAAGGCTAGGAGGATCTCTTTTATTTGGCGAGCTTCTCACAGTGATACATGACAAAAGCATGATATCATCCATGAATTGTTGGTGGGTGATAGGGAGGTCATTGCCCCACAGTCTCAGGCGCTTGAGCTGAGAGGTCCTGGCTTTTGACTTTAGATAACGACCTAAACCTTTTGCTACAATGATGAAGAGGAATGGAGAGATGGGATCACCTTGGCCTAGGCCATGTGAGGGATTAAAGGTTCGAATGTGGGAGCCATTAAGGAAAATGGAGTACATAGGGGAGGACACCATAGCAAAGATCCAATTAATCCATTTCTGATCAAACCCGAAGGACTTATGAACATTGTTGAGATAATCCCAATTTAAGCGGTTGTAGGATTTGGAGAGGTCCAATTTAATCATCATGCTTAGGATTGATCAGATGACTGGTCAATCTCTAGGCGAATTGACCAGTCATCTGATCCCCTGCAAGGGAGGATCGAGGCCTCAAAGAAGATATCCCTGTTGATCACTTGCTTCGAGGTCAAGAACCGGTCCAAACGTGATGCAATTTGGTGGGATTCTCCCCTTCTATTCTTCCAAGTGTGGACGCCATTATTCGCCAATAGATCCACAAGGCGTAGATCCGTAATGAGATCCCCAAATGCTTCCATGTCTGCCTCTATTCAACAGATTCCTCCCTACTTCTCTTCCAGCGATGATATCATGTTGAAGTCACTCCCTACTATCCATAGATCGTTTGGATACACTTGTCATAGTTTTGTGAGGTTTTGGAGGAAAACGCTTTTTCTACTGGAACGTGAGGCCCATAAACTCCTGTCAATAGGACCCAATCTCTGGAGCCAATATGGTGAAATTTTCCTATGAGTATTCTTGGGAGGCTAACCCAGTCCTCAAATATTATTTCAACAGGGTTCCATAGGATAGTCAGGCCTCCAGCACTACCTCTCGCACCCTGAGCTAGTACTTCATAATGGGGTTTGTGACTCTTTAGAATTTCATTTAAATTTGTTTCTGCAATCTTGGTTTCTTGAATCACCATAACGCTTTTGAGCTTGTCCTTTTGATATCTTTGCTTGCCTCTGCTGTTGAGGCCTCTTACATTCCAGGATTTAATTATCATTTCGGGGGTTTCTTGTTGGTGGAAGACTGTCGACAGCCACACCACACTACCAGACTTTACCAACATTTCTCCTACCATCTGTATGGATTCTTTCAGGTTTTTCCATCCTCGCTTTTTCCCTCCTTTCCCTTGAGATCCTTGTTCCAGAGCATGGCTTGCTTGAGATCACAAATGCTCCAATTGGTTTGTAGCCGTCATTCCTTGCTTGTCTTTGTATTGTTGAAAGGTGTCTTTATAGAGCTATTTCTGGTCCTCTGGGATGAATCAATCGTCTAGATGCAGCCACTCATTTAGTAATCTTCTCATTACCTATTCTTCTGTGCTTAGATCCTCCTTTCGGTTGTTGATCTCCATGTTGGCCTGATCAATTGTTTGCGTGGTGACTTCTTTGTCTTGGGGTTCCTCTTTCGCTTTTCTCTATGTAGTGTTCCCACCCTTCTGTGGGGTTGGTTGGCTTTCTAGGCATGTGTTTGCATTCAGGACCTTTGCACCCTCTTCCTCCTCCTAAAGGATGTCATATTGATTGTTATTTCCCAGGCCTTTGTTGTTTGGTGGTTGGTTGGGAGTTTGCTGATTCCTCTGGTTCCGTTTCTTCCTTTGAACTTCCTGGAAACCCTCTGCATCCTCTTTTGTTTTGGCCTGGCTATTTGTGTTGTGTTCTTTTTGAGGTTTAAACTGATTCAGAGGACATTCATGAAACAGGTGCCCATACTAATGGCATCTATGACATCTAAAGGGTATATGCTCGTAGTCTAGGGGTTGCTGCCAAACCTCATCATGGTATTCAAGCTCAATGAATTCAGGGAGAGACTTCGTTTTATTCATGTACATGTAGATTCGGGCATAACAGGTGTACCTTCCCCGTCGTGTGGAATCTGCAACCATTGAGAAAGCTTCCAATGGTGTTTCCAATCCCTTATAAGATCTATGGATCCGACAAGTCTACCGGTAAGGCAAGTAATCTGACCCACACTGGCGCTGCTAAGAATTCCTCCTAATCAGGATTATAACATTCTTCCCAATGCCTCATAAAGAGACCTTCATTGTTGAAAAAGTATGGTCCATTTTCGAAAACCCTTTCCTTATCCTCCTTATTGGTAAAATTCACTGTAAAGAAGCCTTTAGCCCTAGCTTCAACTCAATATGACCTTTTGGCTGCCATTTTTGTTGGATCCATTTGACCAAGTCCCTTTCTGTTGGCCAAACCCCGATAAATTTGCATATTAGTGCATGGTCTTTCATATACTCACTGTATGTCTCCAACTGGTTGCTGGGTATGATAAATCACAGTTTTTTGGCAGCATGTGGAAGACACTGCCCATGCAAGCGCGCTTGCCACGGGCGCCAAGGACCGGGGGGCCTTTTTCATTGCCACCATGATTGCCTGCTGAAGCTGCTCCTTGACTGTTTGTTTCGCTAGTCGTGATGTTTCGATATGAGGGGATCTCTCTGCCCCTGACAGGTGTACTCATACCTCTGTCAGAAGGCCAAAATGAAGTAGGTGCAGGTGTACTCATACCTTTGTCAGAAGGCCAAAATGAAGTAGGTGCAGGTGAAGGGATTGCCGCAATTGTATGTCTGTTGCAGAGGAGTTAGGGTTTTCGTAATGAAACCCTAGCCGAGATCACATGTCGCATAACTCAAATCGAAGATATAGAATTATAATATATATATATATATATTTTTTTTTTTGCCTATGACAATTTAATTTGACTTTAATTAATTAATTTTTTGGCTTAGGATTTAATTTTATTTTGCCAGAAAAATTAGTCAATTTACACATGAGAGGATTTAATTATTTTTCCAACCCTCTAATACATAAGATTTTTCATTTACAAGACTCAAAGAGGGAATACACATTTGGCTTAGAGCCTCAAGACACATACCCAATTTTGCGACACAGCATGATCTAGTACACAAGTGATTTGTAAAAAATTAATTTAGCCAACTAGCGTAAATTATTCCCAAATCACTTTTACATAAGACTCGACTAGAACACTAGAACTCACTTAAGATTTCGACAATAAATTTCACCCTAGCTTTGGGGTTTAAGATGGAGGGAAAAAACTCTTCTGATTAGTCATGTCTAAAAACACTGGTAATCAGCAAGGTTAAAAAGCCTCTTAGGATGGAATTCATCATCAAATTATAGGCTTACCTAGGTTGTTACATAGACTCAAGGTTTTACTAAGATCATTTACAATA
This sequence comes from Pinus taeda, assembly GCA_000404065.3. Taxonomy (NCBI): domain Eukaryota; kingdom Viridiplantae; phylum Streptophyta; class Pinopsida; order Pinales; family Pinaceae; genus Pinus; species Pinus taeda. The sequence continues at coordinate 5,632 of APFE030266728.1, read as the reverse complement.
TACAACTTTCAGAATGGGACGGCCATGACATATGGACTGCTGATATGTGATCCGATCCTTGTTGAAAAAGTTGGTACTTCCACTCCCTTGGAACTTTGACACTTTGAGTGCAACAAGGTGTTTATTCTTGATACTGTGATCTCAATATGTGAGGCCATAGAATGAGCCAAAGAGTCTCAACTATACTCTGTCTAACTGAAAATTGATTTCAACAAAGCATATGATAGAAATGACTGGTCATGTATTACATAAATGCTTCTTTGCCTTGTTTCCAAATCCAGTTGTGTTTTAATGTGAACACGCTTTATTCAAGGGATTTTGCATTTGTATTAGTGATTGGATTTCTCTCTAATATTGGATTTCTCTCTAAGAGAGTTTTTTTGCAATGCTCTATTAGACAAGGGTGCCCGGTAGCCCCTTTTCTGTGCTTGTTATTGTTGGCTTAGGACACTTGATGGAGGCTACTATAATTCAGAGGCAGATGAAAGTGTTTTATTTGTTGGAAGGGTCTGAGATGTTGAATAATTTTTTTGCAGATGATTCTTTGATGTATGTTCAAGTAGATTAATCCTTGGTTGATCTAGTTAGGGAATACTCTTTTGCCCTACCAGTGGACTTTTGGCTACTAGGTTTTGTTGAATCCTCAGTTAGGATCCCTGTTGGTTAGAACTTTTTCAGGGTTGCGGTGATTGTTTATTATTTAAGGTTCCCTTTTGGTACAGGTCTTTTTATGCCAATCATGTGGGATCGGGGTTGCGAAATTTCTAGTTGAAGTTGCATTATTGGCAATTTAAAGGCCTTTCCTTTGGCATCTAAGTTGATAGTTGTTTCCAGAATTCTACAAGTCACTCGTATATTAGTTTTTTTCTTGGTACCTGGTTGACTGCAGTTTAATAGGCTTGCAAGGTCTTCATACATTCTTGTGGTCCAATTATGGGGGAGATCACTGACTGCCATTGGTCCATTGGATATCTGGATTTTGCCCAAGGAGAAGGGCAGATTTGAATTGATTGGTGTAGTGGCTTAAGAAAAATTTTAGTACAAAAAATAGATTACAAGGTGCTTGGTAGGCGTTGACATGGGTGTAAATATGCATTGTCAACATCACAGGTTCATCCATTGAAAGCGTCCAATTCTTGCAAAATTTCTAGCTGAAGTTGCATTATTGCCAATTTAGAGGCCTTTCCTTTGGCATCTAAGTTGATAATTGTTTCCAGAATTCTACAATTTGCTTGTATATATTTTTTTTCTTGGTACCTGGTTGACTGCAGTTTAATAGGTTTGCAAGGTCTTTGTACATTCTGGTGGTCAAAGTATGGGGGAGATCAATGACTGCCATTGGTCCACGGGATATCTGGATTTTGCCCAAGGAGGGCATATTTGAATTGATTGGTGTAGTGGCTTAAGAAAAATTTTACTAGAAAAATAGATTATGAGGTGCTTGAAAGGTGTTGCCAGGGTTGCAAATATGCCTTGTCAACATCACAGGTTCACAAAATGAAAGCGTCCAATTCTATGTTGCAGGAAACGCAGCACCCTCGCATGCTCCGTGCATGTTTTGGCACGGGAACGCTGAAACGCATCTGAAACACGTTTCTGCGGGGGTGAAACATGCTTAACATCTGCGGGAATGTGTTTCATTTACACATTAATTTAATACAGTAAATTTAATGTAGTCATAAAATTCATGCTATAGTCTACAATCAATTCAAACTACATAATTATTTGAATTTATGCATTTTTGGGTGGAGAAAGTCCATTGGTAGCTACACTTTGCCCATCAATAACTTGTGATCGGATCCCTTTTCCTTGAACAATCCTTGGGGATTGAGCATTCAAATTCTTCAGGAATATGAATGTCCCCTGACTCAGGTGAATGGAAGGCGCAAAAGAAGAAACGTGAAAAAGAGAACTTAAAGAAACAGGTACAAGATAAGATAAGAATCACTTTTTAAATGAAGAAATCCATTGATTAAAATTAGAAAATAAAGAAATTTCTCATCTAAAGATTCAAAATGACACCTTCTTGATGGAAGTTCAAACATTAAAACAACAGAAAAAAATGAAAATCAAAGTGCATGTTGTCGACAGTGACAAATCTACTGAATTGAACAAGGGATATTTTCAGGTGTTGAAGTACAAACGATGAATCCAAAAGCATCAATAAACTCAGTACAAGATAAAAGTCAGAGTGTTGTCATTAGTGTTTACCAGTGATTGATAAAACAACACAAGTATGAATATTGAAAACCTAAAGAAAATTGGTAAAATACTAAATCAAGATCACACAGAATCGAGTTATTGAGATGCCTTTGGGAATCCTAATCAACACTGTTTTGAACCAAGACTATACTGCAACTTGGTATCAAAATTGAAGGGATCCATGCAATTGCAATTCAAGCAGTTCACTGTTCCATCCAAGAAAGTATCAGCAAACAGTTCCAATGAAGATCGACCTGGGTTGGGTCGATCCATATGCAATGTGACAATATTGTTTAGAGCCTCGAAGATCTTATTGTTGGGTTTCTTCAACTACTTTGAAGTTTGAACACAAAGCTCTTCAAGAAGGGGTTAAATCTAATTAATGCAAGTTACATTATTAGTTGTAATAATTATTATGATAGAGGAGGGACAACATGTTGTGTCCCTTAGCAAAGGATGTGTGCCTTGGGCACCTTAATAGAAGTCTTCTTGACTACCTTTCAATCATCATTGTATCATTCATTCTTATTGATCTGATAATTACCCTATGAGTGATATCAGTTAAAGATTTATTAAACAAAAGGTATTACAGACTCATGTGCTGGTGCGTGTTCTGTGTTATTTAAGCAATGGATCGATCAGATTGCTAATACACAAACATTTAAATGGAAAGACAACAGAGACGTACAGTAAGCAACCACAAAGACACAAGCAATTTTAATAAGGAGTTCACCCTATTCTCCAGGGCTACGTCTCCGGTCCAGCTTTCAGTGGTGGCCTTGTTTTATTGTGTCTTTAAATAGAGAATTACAATGCAGGGACTCAATGTGAGTTCTTCTGAAGTAGGTTTTGCTTGGTAGGGTGGTTCTTGGATTCCCCAAGCCACTGGAGTACACAGTCTCTTCTTCCCACCAGCTCTGTGACCTTCTGGTATACAGTGGTAAGAGCCCAACGTGGTGCTCAGCCCGAACAGCTCCCTCTATGGGGTGGCTCGAATCTCTCAAGCTCGGTGGTGCTCGATGCTGCCGCTGGTCAGCTCGGCCCTCTGTCTCATCTTGCTTTTCTCTTGCTTTACTGCCTTCTTCTCTGTGTATTCTGTCCTCCTCTCGGGATTCTAGTCTTTTCCCTCGTCTCTCGGACTTCACTCCGACTTCTTCTGTGTATTCTGTCTCTATTCATGGCTTTTAGCCATTCGTTTCCATGCCTATTTGGTTCCTCTTCTGCCTCTGTCGATTCGCCTTCAGCAGCTGCGCTTGGAGTTCCCTGTTCGGCGTCAGCATGAACGCTCAGGGAGTGGCCACGTGTCCTCATTTGAACAGCGCCAGCCTGCTCGTCGGTTCGTTTCTTCAGTTACGTCGTGGATGCGTCCTTCCTCCACCGTGGCGATCAAACGGATTCCAAATCCCTTTAGAATACGGCTTAATTCCCCGGTGATTGTGCTTCCTCCATCGGGCGCAATCTCAGCCGTCCGATCTGGGCTCATCCAGATCCAACGTCATACGCATGTCCTGCGCGGTTGACTTGCTCGACCGATAACGCACGATCAACGGCGGTTTTCTCTCACCTCCACCGCCACGCGTCGATCGTTGAGTGGGATCGCTCCACTCTTCTCCAAAACCGGTTACCGTTTGAGGGCACCCCAATTAATACCGCCGGTTTACAGAGCGTGGGTCCTGCCTTGTACGATTAGCGCTTTTCGTTTCTTCGCTCGCGGTTCTTCGGCTCCCAACGCAACCTAGTGCTTAAGGCTCCTCCATTTTGGCCCTGTTCGCCCAGCGATGCGCGATTAGTGCTAGGCGCTGGGTGCTAATTGCGCATCAAAAATCACCTGCTTTTCCTGATCCGAGGCTCCCAGCGGCTACTTTGACCTCTTGCGCAGTCTCTATGGGCCTCGGTCAGCGCGCTTTGACCGAGGTCCTCGTCGTTCCACACTGGCTGCCATTGCCACTGGTTCAGGGTGTTTTTGATCGCTATTTTGGAATTTTAGAGATTCGTCCCGACCTGATACAATCATGGTTCTTTGCCAGTCTTTAATGGATCCGATTCACTTATTAAATATTATTTTTGCATTTTTGGACATTATATCATGGGCTCGTCACTTTTTATGTGAAGTCTTTGTCTATCCACTGTTTGGTCCATTATGTTAAATTGCATGTTAATGAAAATATACTGAAGAGTAATTAGTAGGGAAATATGGTCAAATACTACGTTTTCCCTGTCATAAATCATTGTTTACAAGCAAATTTAAGGGGGGACGCGTAGCCCATCTTGAGGGGGGCGTCCCCCTTTTGGGGAGTTGCGTCCCCCACACTGGGGAAACGCCCCCCCTGCATCTCCCCGCGTCTCCCCAAAAGGGGGACGTGGGGAAATGTTTCCCCAGACACCCCCCCGTCCTGGGTGCGTGGGGTGCGAGGGGTGCGCGCACCCAACCCTGGGGGACGTGTCCCCGTGGAACACTGATTATATCTCCAAATTGTTGTTTCCTGCTAAAAGCTTATCGAGGTCACCTCCATTAACTAAGGAAGTGAAGATTGGATATATAAAGGCATGAAAGTGAAGCTTCTTTTCTGGCTATGCTATTCATGGTAATGTTTAAGTAAAAGTGACGTTTTCCTTTATCTTTCATTTTCATCCTTTTACTTAAATTTTTAACATTACCATGAAATGACTCGGGATGTTTGAGAGTGGTTCTGACTTCATTGGATTTCATATGGAGAAAGTAGAACTCTAGATCTCACTCAAAATCCAACAGACTTAACTGTTTTTCAGGAATTCAGGATTCGATGGAGTGCAATGTTTCCATTGCACTTTGACATGTACAAGGGTATGGAATTGGTATTTAATCAAGAGCACCAAGCCCTCTGTGTACTTTAAAGTTTAGAGTGACTTTTAGACTCATCACTCCATTGTTTTTGAGTTTTAATCATATCAATTTACTACTAGTCTTTAGATCAATTTTTCAGGAATTCAAGATTTGATGGAGTGCAATGTTTCCATTGCATTTTGTCATGTACAAGGGTATGGAATTAATATTTAATCAAGAGCACCAAGCCCTTTGTGTACTTTAAAGTGACTTTTAGACTCATCACTCCATTGTTTTTGGGTTTTAGTTATATCAATTTACTATTCTAGTCTTTAGATTTCAATATCTTATAGTCTATTTTGCTTAGTACTAATTAGATTTTAGAATGATAAATGATGAATTTTAATTTTAAATCAATTTAGAATCTAGAATGAAGAATGATGAATTTAATTTTTAAATCAATGTAGATTCGAGAATGGTGAATAATGAATACTGAATATGGATCAGAGTATTTCATTATTGAATCTCATGGTTTATGGATGAATCATGTATGTCTTAGTAAGGATGATGAGTATGGATCAATGTATTTCATTATTTAATTCAATTATGTATGTATCATTCTATTTA
>APFE030266726.1:138922-172880 GCA_000404065.3 Pinus taeda | reverse complement strand
ATAATTTTTCTCACAGAGTTGCCCAACACTTAACAAATTATGCTTCAGTTGTGGAGTATAATAAATGTCATGAATACTCTTTGTACCTTTTTTTGTTTGGACCTCCATAGCTCCTTTGGCAGCAACCTCCAATGATTTATCATCACCAAGCTGGATCTTGGATTTGAAACTTCCATCCTCTGCTGAAAACAACTTCTAATTCCCTGTCATATGGTTAGAGCATCCAGAATTGAGGTACCAAACATCTTTACTAGTATTTTCACCTTTGGCATAAGATAAAAATAATTGATCTGGAGGATACTCACTACTTTCTTGAGCATAATTAACATTTTTACCTTCTTTCAATCTGCATTCTCTTTCAAAGTGACCATACCTGTTACAATGGTAACATTGAACATTTCTCTTATCAAATCTACCTCTACCTCTTCCTCTAAAACTACCTCTTCCACTTGAGCCACCTCTTCCTCTGCCTCTTGAATAATTTTGGTTTTGCCATTTACCTTGACCTTGATGGATTTTGGTGCTGCTGCTACTTGCATCTTCATTTTTTGTAATTTGTAATTTAGAGGAAAAAACTTTCTCTACAGCTTCAAAACTTTCCTTCAATCTTTCTTCATGAGACATCAAAGAACCAACCAATTCATCAAACTGTAGTTTTGTTAAATCCTTACTTTCTTCCATGATTATTGCAACATGATTCCATCTATGTGTTAAAGATCTCAATACTTTTTTAATTAAAACTTCATTACTTACAGCTTCTCCAAGTGTAGCCATTTTATTGACCACATCTTTGACACTCACACAATAGTCACTGATACTTTCAGCTTCTTGCATCTTCAAATTCTCGAAATCTCGCTTCAATGTCTGAAGCTTGACCACCTTAACTTGATCACTACCTTGGTAAGCTTCTTGTAGAGTCTCCCAAGCAGCTTTGGCAGTTTTTACTCCTGATATTCTTGGAAATAAGTTCTTATCAAGAGCTATCTGAATGTGAAACAAAGCTTGAGCATTCTTCTTCCTTGCTTCCTTTCTTGTTGTTCTTTCATTGGCTGTAAGAGCATTCCAATCAGCTGGCTCCTCATATCCTGATTGAACAATCTACCACAAATCTTTTCCAATAAAAAATGTTAGCATCTTAATGCACCAATAATCATAATCGTTCCCATCAAATTCTGGAACTAGCATCTGGTTAGAATTCGACATGATTAACTTTAGCGAAATTCCAACAATACAACTTTAACCCAAAATAATTTAACCTGCTCTGATACCACTTGTTGAATATTAAATGAATTATTTCAAGCACATTAAGAAGCTAACAGTTCTATGAAGAACAATACATAAAAAATATAGATAAAACAATTAAAAGATCAATGTGTGAGCCAAAACAAAATGTTGTAACTTTCATATATCAAATTCAAGTGCTACCTACATGATTAAATAGTAAAACTAATACTAAAATCAACTGTGGAATAATTCTACTGCAATTACCACTAATTTCTAGCAGCACTGACAACCCTAACAATCTCCTGCTTTAATCCCTAACAATCTGCTAACAATCTCCTACTTCAATCCCTAACAATCTGCTGCTTTATTTTTGCAGAGAACACAAAATCTGCTCGCTACTTTGTCAGCGAATTGCAGAACTAATTAAGCATTAATTCTAACAGCGATTTCTTAGCTAATATATGGTATTACAAATACCGTTCATAAAAACAACGAAACCACCTAATTCAATGGAATGTTTTTGAAGTTATAACTATTGTTATTGACTTTCAACGGGTTTCAGGCAACGTAGACTTACCCATTGTGCCTGACGCGTCACTGCCACCATAAAAAGTAGCATGCGCGGATTGCCAGCTGCTATCTAATGCATAAGCCACACCAGCTATCCAGCAGAAACAAAGCACGGTCACCAGTTGTAGAAGCGCCATTTCGTTGCAAATCGTTCAAATACCAAGAAAAGTGATAAACGCGTAGTTATCTTACTTAGAAAATGAAGTCAGAAATGATATCTAAGTTGATACTGATTGCAGAACCCAACATATCTCAATTATATAGAATGTGAGGTTAACGGGACTTATGATTTCTTCCAATAAAAAATGTCCGATTATATAGAATGTGAGGTTAACGAGACTTATGATTTCTTCCAATAAAAAATGTCCGATTCTATAGGGCAGTAAATACAAGAATATGGAGACATTAAGAAGACTTTGAGAAGGATAATACTATAATAACTTCCACATGCAACACACCTTCAAACTAAACGTAGCAGCATCTCATCCCGCGAATTGGGCCATCTGCACAAGAGATTGGGGTCTCTAAAATATTGCGATAATGATCCCTATCAGTCGACCCTGTCGTTATTATAACCGACCCTGAGACCCTGGGAAGTTCGGACAAGGGGGCTGAAAGCCATTTGAGGTTAGGATTCCGCTACCAAACCTATAATGTATAAAAATTAATTGACAAAGAAAGCCATTTTACTTGGTATCTGCGCTCGAAATTCGTGTGTTTTGAATATATTATACGGATAATACTATTAAAAAAACATCAAAAACGCAACATATTTGTTTATTCCAAGGGAATGAAACAGAAATAAGAGAAATGTGGAGAATGTAAGTGTCAGTCCCGATCAACTGTTTTAACGGCCCTCGTTGCTGCACCAGACGTGCAAACGGCCGGAGGAGGAGGTCGTTGTGTTTACTTTTCTTGTTTTCTTTCTTTTCCTCAGCGCCCTCAATGACCGATGCATATCGTCAACGGGAGAAGCAGGCCAAGGTGTTTAATCCTTTTATTATAACGGCGGCGAGCAGGTGTTTACCCATAGGACATGTGGTACCGTTTACTGGAATTTCGCGGCCATGAAACCTTTTAATGAATAAATGGCTAAACGTTTTATGAATAAATGGCCCTTCATATCCAGATATTCATTTAGCCAGCTATCTATTATATACATGAATGTGATTGTTCAGTTCATCTTCTCGATGACTGTTCACATTCAATTCCCCCAATCACTGAGGATTAGGTGTCAACAGTACTGAAGGAAAAGCGCGATTTTAAGAGAGCTATATGTCAAACCACCGATGTGGGCGGAATGGGATTTTGAATTGAGATGGTTAAACAAAATTGTGGATATTTTCTATGGAACTGATAAGGAGATTCAATCAGGTCCTATCATTCCAAATATTTGTACCACAAACATCTTCCAATAAATTTACAAATATTCACTTTCAGTTCGCTCAGTTTTGCATTTGTATTGATATCACCAAATTCACTTCCGTTGGATGCTGCAAAAGAACATAGCAGAAATTTTTATGGACATTTTGAAAACTTCAAAGAAGAGAAGTAACTTGCAGGAAACCGCGTAGCAATGCGTATGAAAAAATGGAAGCTAAGGGAATGTCGTCATTAATATGTAATTAATACTCTTATCTAAAAAAAAGCAAGACTGTTAAAAAAATTGTTAAAGTGCTGTGTGTGGGGCCATCCTCGAAAAGCAATCAACCTTTGATTTTCCTAATGAATTTGGATTGCAGTAGTCTAAGGAAGTGAGGAATTGTGCAGATGGCCAAAAATGGCCGGAATCCGGGTAAAAAAAAAAAATTAGAGGTAGTGTTTGAATCGTGTTTTTGATGGTCGAAATGGATTCAACACCATCAAAAACATTAAGACCTAAAATTTTAAAGTTTAACAACTATAATTTAGACTTACAAAAATCCTTGCCGTATTTTCTCCAAATATGACCGGAATTTCCATAACTTTCCAAGCCATAAAAGAGAAATTAGTCCGGGGAAAGTCAAAGAGATTAGTATTAAGGAAAGTCAAGTATAAATTGTGTAAAATTTTGATTTGTGTTTTTGATTGTATATATGGATTCAATACTCTGAAAAAACTTTTAAACTACTTAAATTGTACACAAATTACCCATCAATTTTTTATTTCAATAAATTTATGCAACGTTTTAAAAATATTTGAAAAAAACTGCATCGTGAAAACATCCCAAAAATATCAACAAATACAACCAGTTTTGTGTTCCATGTATATAAATGCATTGACAATCAAAGGCATTTATAAGAAAGAGTTTTGGCATAAATCACATGTAGAAAACCTTTTTCGACACGTTTCAAACCAACTAGTGTGGTTCATAGTTAGGACAAGTTGAGGAGTCAGATCATGGCTGCCAATTAAATAGGGAGAGCAGATCATCCAAATGGCTAAGTTGACTAGATTGACCATCAACAGCTATATAAAACGGCTAGATTATATAATAATATTAAAATGTTAATAAGTCAAAGGTAATAGTAATAGAATAATATTATAATTATAGTAAATAATTTTCTTCTAATAATATTATATATATTAGAATATTCTATTTTATTTTATTAATATATTTTCTTAGCTATTTAAATTAATTAACTTAAATTCCTTTTAATTTATTAATCATATTATAACTACTTAGGGATAAGTAAAGGGTTTTTTATATAATAGAATGTTTTACTATTTTTATTTATTTACATATTAAATTACCTAATTCTAATTTATTTAATCAATTGAATCTGCTAGAATAAAGGTAAGGGGTCTATATATTAGAAATTTATTATTTTATTTTTTATTTTTAATTTATTTAGTTACTTGTAGTTATTAATCATTTTAATCCAAATAACAATTATTTAAATCCCTAGGATAAGTAAAAAGTAAAGGTTCTTTAATTAAATGATTTAATGGAATTAATAAATTATATTCTGAGTATGGTTAAAATTAATTTTTTTATTTTTATTTTATTTATATGGTAAAGGTAGAAGCTTAATAACAAATAGGATTAATAATATTAATAAAATTTGATAAGGAAATAGTAATAAAAAATAGAACAAGTGACAATTTTTTAAATACAAGAAGGACAAGAACACGACAATTAGCAAAAAACTTAACCAAAAAGAGAAAACCTAGGAGGATGGAAAAGACAGCTCTAAGGAGAGGATCCAGGAAAATATGGGGAAACCTTGGCAAGACTAAGAAGAAAGGGCAGGGATCCAGCAACAATTGATCTTCCAGTCATCATCTCTATTGAGATTGTTAGGCCTTTTTTCAATTTCAATCCCTCCCCATTATCACCGCTGATGGAACTGCGCAACCTTGGTAATAACCTTGGCCTCCTCAATACGAACATGATGCTTGGTCTTTTCCACATGATCTACTAACACCGAAGACTTGGTTCTCCCATGTCTTAGGTCGACTGCATGTTCATTTATCCTTTGATGGATGGAGCACCCAGTTTCCTTGATATAGGGGGTCCCACAAGAATAAGGGATCAAGTAGACACCCTTCATGTCCTTATGGTCAATGGGATCTTTCACTAATCAGAGGGATTTATGAATGGTGTTGAGGGGCCTAAAGGTTGAGGGAATATCATACCTCGGTGAGTTTCCTTTGCCATAAACTCATTGAGAGCAGTCCCATTACTCCTAGGATCTATGGGTTGCCTAAGATTCACAAAGAAGGGACCCCTCCGAGGCCTATCGTCAACACCATTGGTGGTTCGACCTACCTTCTTGCTAAGTTCCTTGGCCTTAAGCTTAAGCCCTTGATTGGCTGTACAGAGTCCTTCGTGAAAGACTCTGCATCCTTCATTAAAGAGCTCAAGGACATTAAGCTTAACCTTGAGGACATTCTCGTCAGCTTTGATGTGGTCTCCCTTTATACTTGCATCCCTATAAAGGAGGCCTTAGAAGTGATCTATCGCCTAACAGATCCCGACACCGTGCATCTGGTTGAGATCTGTCTCACTTCCACTTTCTTCTGTTTCGAGGGTGAGTTCTTTGAATAGACTTGTGGTGTTGCCATGGGCTCCCCCCTTTCCCATATTGCTGCGAATATTTTTATGGAAAATTTCGAAGCCAAAGCTTTAGCCTCAGCTCGTCTCCTTCACAAGCTGTGGAAAAGGTATGTAGATGACGCTAATGTCATTTGGTCCCATGGCCAAGAGTAGTTGGATCTCTTCTTCAATCACCTCAACTGTCAGCCCTCTGCCATTAAGTTCACCATGGAAAAAGAGGTCAATGGTTGCCTCCCTTTCCTGGATATTCTTATATCTAAGAATAAGGACGGTTCACTCTCCCACTCCGTGTTCCGGAAGAAAACGCATACTGAGCAGTATCTTCATGCCGATTCCCATTATTTCCTTGCTCAAAAGATGGGTGTTCTTAACATCCTCGCTAGTTGTGCCCTTAGGATTTCTGATAATGAGAGCTTTGATAAGGAGAGATCCAATCTCCTTAATGTCTTTGTGGAGAATGGCTATAGTAGGCGCCTAGGTCAGAAGGCTTTCCTTAAAGCCTCTAAAAGTTCGTTAATTAAAAAAGAGCCTAAAGAACACTGACTAAGTGTCCATATTCCCTATGTAAAGGGAACCACGGACAAGATTGCTAGGATCCTTAAGAGGTATGATATTCCCTCAACCTTTAGGCCCCTCAACACCATTCTTAAATCCCTCCGATCGGTGAAATATCCCGTTGACCCTAAGGACATGAAGGGTGTCTACTTGATCCCTTGTTCTTGTGGGACCCCCTATATTGGGGAAACAGGGCGCTCCATCCATCAGAGGATCAATGAACATGTAGCTGACCTAAGACATGGGAGAACCAAGCCTTCAGCGTTAGAAGAGCATGCGGAAAATATCAAGCATCAGGTTTGTATAGAGGAGGCCAAGGTTATTGCCAAGGTTATTGCCAAGGTTGCTCAGTTCCATCATCGTAAATTCAGGGAAGCTATTGAAATTGAAAGAAGGCCTAACAATCTCAATAGAGATGACGACTAGAAGATCAGTAGCTATTGGATCCTTGCCCTTTCTTCCTAGTCTTGCTTTTCCTTCCCCCCCTTTTAACCCTTTCGAGCTTTCGATGTTCCCCTTGGAGCCTTGTCTTTTCCTTCTTCCTAGGGTTTCTCCTTTTGGCTCTGTGGTTTACTAATGGTCCTATTCCTCACCTTCTTCTTTTTAATATGTGTCGCTCATTCTAATTATTTTTTCTTGATAGATATTAATAAATAAAAACTTAACTAATATTCTTTAATGGTTTATTAATTAAATCTATTTTAACAATAATCCCTCTTTTTTTTTTAACTATCTACCTCTTAGTTAACTATACTATATATATATATATATATATATTTAAATTTTATTTTGTTAAGGTGTTTTTACTTCAAGTATATTAATATATATATTTTTTTTTTTTCAATTAACTGTATATTATTTTATTTATTTATTTATTTAATATATATATATACCTTTATATATAATATTTTATATATATATATAATCTTATCCAAACAAACTATATTACACTTCATAACATTTATTTCGGATTTTATTTTTTTTTAATTGAATCATCATATCTTTTTTATTTTTTTTATTTCAACTAATCGTTCATCTATACACTTTTTTTAATTTTTTTTATATACATAACAATATACATTATCCATATATTTTCTAGTTAGTTATCCTCTCATTCTTGATATGCATTTACGATTACTACACTTAATATTTTTATATTTTCTATTTATCTATTATAGTTAATAATATTTTACAGTCTTCACTTCACCTATTTAATTTTTTATTATTTTTTATATTATATGGGGTGTCTTATTATATTTATATATATATTATATATATTATGTATTGAAACCCTAGTTCCTAGTCAAATTTAGACGTTGTCCTAGTTAGCCGTTGGAGGCTTTGCTCAAACTATTTAACATGCAAAGATAGATCTGATTTTTCAACTTTTCCTGACGATGAACCACACTGGTTGGTTCGAAACACATCGACAATGATTTTCTAAATGTGATTTACACCGAAATTTCTTCTTATAAGAGCCTTATACTATATGACGTTTTTATTTTTTTTCCATTAATTCCACCTATGTTAGAAATGAGGTTTCCAAGATCTATATCCTTTCATAGTTGACTGCCATGCTTTGACAATCTTTCATTCTTCTCTATGATGATATCACAAGCCCTTGTTTTCAATGCTTCTATGATGCCATGATGCATCCAATCTATTTTTTAGTGAATCATGATAGCCATATATTACAACATACGACTTGGGAAATATGAAAAGAACTTAGGTGAGGAAGACTATTTCATTCATAGTAGATATCTCTTACTTCCTCTTTCTTGGACTTCTTCTTTTCATATTCCTCCACTTCTTCAGTGGTATGGGCTTCTTATCTTCCTATTTTGTTATTTTCCTTCTTGATATTAGGACAATATCTTTTGTAGTGCCCATATTCTCGACACCCATAGAATTGAATCTTAGCCATTTCCATTTTCTTTTTCCGAGAAGTATACTTTCCAAATTTTCCTTTTCTTCTTGTCATTATTGCATAAGCTTGATTTTTGAAGGTTTTAACCCCGTACAGAAATTACTTGCATACAAATTCTAAAACAAAAAAAATAAACAATAGCGAGAGCATAATACATAAAACAAATATACACAAAGATTTCCCCTGGATCCCAAAACCAGGACTACCAAATTGATTTTTCATTATGTTCCTTCCAATGTTACAAATATATATATATATATATATATATATATATACACATCGAAGCATCCAATACCATGGACCGAAAACCATCGCGCCCAAAATCATGTGCGAAATTTCCCCGGGGCGTTGCCCTAGATCCCGTAGAGGGGGGTAATTGCCCCCCCTCTAACCCCCCAGTTAACTAGGGTAGCTAATCGTGGAAAGAATATGAAAAAACCCAACAATTTTTCACACTAGCTCCCACATCAAATTTTTCCTTTAGTATAGATTCTTAAATATTTCACAATGACCATAGATCCTGGAATGGATTAGCTTCTTTCTTTGCATAAGTTCTTGAACTAAAGTTACCCCACTCCTACGATAGTTCATTTATTACAACTATAGTCAATTCTATATCACACATGAATTCTCCCAGATCTTCAAGTGGATCTCAGATCTTAGATATCATCATAAACTATGAGGATATTCCATCTTCCCTTGATATATTCAGCTTGTAGAATTATTTCCTTAATGATATGACTTCTCCAACAATGCTTATAGAATGCAACTCTACTAGTTTGTCATATATTTATTTTGAAGCTTCTAGTTTTGATACATATGGGATGAGGGGATCCTTGATGGATCCTATAAGAATCCTTTGAGCCCTAAATTCCCCTTTCATATACTTTTCAAGTGCTTGAGCATCTTCCTTTCCTGGTTTTGTGATAGATCTTTTGACATGTTCCATCACCTCATTTTCAATAAGATTCAGATATGTCCTTTTCTTCCATGCAAGATAGTTTGAAGCCCCAACCAATTTGTTGCTTTCCTTGAAAAAGGACATTTTGAAAGACTCATATGTGGACATAAAGTTACTTACTTGATAGGATGCTCTTTCTCCTTGCTGCTTCCTTGATGTTGATGATGATATAGAGAACATAAAACTTCTCCTTAATGAAGATAATTTTCTTCAATAATTATCCTTGATCCCACATAGAGGGATATCACTTTGGATCCTTTGATGGTGGAATATTTGTTGATGAAGATCTATAATGAATTCTTGATGATGTCTCCAATGGTAGGAATATTTCTTCTACAAGAGAGAGATTTCCTCAGAACTTTGATGATAACGTCTTTTGATCTATATTCCTTTGGATGAATAATATTAAAGATATTTCAACTTCAAAATGATTGAGAGAAGATCCCAGGAATGCTTCTTTGATTGATGATGATATGATCTTGATATTGAAGTGATTTTCTTGGATTAATATACTTCAATCTTACCCTTGATTCATCAATATGTTGAGTAGATGTAGGGTTTTCGCCTTCTTTTCTTGATGATGGTCCCAATACTTCTTTGTAGCCTTATTATTTGATCTAGGGTTATGATGATTCCTTTGTATGTCTTGAATTCAAGATTATCTTCATTTTGATGTCTTCCCCAATATTATATCCTTAAGTTCCCCTTCATAAGATGCCCTTCCTTGAATTTTTCACCTTAGATCTGATACCATGTTGCGAAATATAGGGAAACATAATTAGGTGGTTTCTCTTCTATAGATAACTGCTTGTGAATGCTTTTGACTTCTTATATTAGGATCTTCTTTTACTTATGTTAGTATAGTGTTATTCTCCACCAAAAATATACTAATCCATAAACCATATAGAGACAAGAGACAAAATATAGGCTATCAGCTAGGGCCAAAACCTCTCCCACTTGAGAGGAAAACTCGAATAAATTCTTCTTCTTATAGAGGCTCCAATTGAAAAATACCAAGACCAAGACCAAGACCCTTGACCTATTTTCCACTCCAAGACCAATGAACAAAATATTCCTTTATGATAACCTTAGTCAACGATAGTCAAATTTATGCTCCTTCCTTCTTCTCAAATTATTTTGAACTTCAGCTTCCTTTTGCTTTAGACCTTCGCTTATTTCAACCTCCTTGATAAAAAACCATAACTCATGCATAATACCTTCTCTTATGCCTTGTTCTTCTTCACTTTAGTAGGTGGTCTTTTCCTTGGTAAATCGACTTGTAATATACCCTTGCTTCTTCCTTGACTGACCCTTTCACTAGGTCTACAAAAGTTTAGCCTTTTCTGCACTAGAAACATTCCATTTACTTCGCACGTGTGATATCAAGGTGACCCAAAAACAGATCCAATTGTTGCCAAATACTTTTCTCTTATTCTCTCCTTCTTCGATGATGATTAGGCTCCTTCCCAAGTGACCTTCAAACTTCTTATTTCAAACTCAATCTTGACCAAAAATCTACCTTTTGAAATGAGGCTGAGCTGCTTATTTATAGTTGTTTCCTAGTCAAATAGGTTGACTTGGGAGAGGGTGAGACAACATGTCTATTTGAGAGATATTATTATTCTTCTTGAATCCAACTTGTAGGAGGTGTCTTTGCTTCATCTTGGAGGGCCTTCCTATACATTTAATGACTTATACAACAATATAACATGCCCAAGAAAGGTCCTTCATACATGACAATGACTTAAATTTAATTTTATGACTAGGTGACAAAACCTAAAGGTTCTCAATGGGAACCTTAAGTAAAATAAAATTCCTTGATCATGAAACCCATGGTTCAAGAACTTACAAACTAATTTTATTTTATTATTTTCATCAATTACATAAAATCACAATTATATATGTCATTATGAAGACTAAACCTAGTTACACTTTTGAACACTCCCTCTTAACTAGGGAGTTATTCATAATGGTACTTGGTCATTCTCATAAGAAGAGTCATATAGGTAACTCATCTGTATAACATCATATCAAAAAAAATTATCAGATAGAAAGGCCTTGACTAACAACTCCATCTCTCCATGAGATTTGAGAAGAATGTTAGCGAGACCAATGATGTATAGACACCCTCATCATTTTCTCTCTCGGAACATACCCTATCTGGGTTCTCAGGGTGTGTTCCACTAGGACTATTCTTATCTTGGATTCCTAGTCATCAAAGAATATCAACCATCTACGACTAATTTATCTTGGATGCCTTAACTCATCCTCAAAGAGTATCTGATGCCATATTTTTATCCAATCCTCCATTTTATCTTCCCAAGTGAAGACAATAATGATGTGTCTATCTCGTCCCCTTAATTAGGGAGGACATATCTATTCCAATAAATGAATTTACTCATTCCTATTGAAGAAATGTACCTAAGGTCCATCTTGGCTTAGGAAATTTTTCTTCCAAGTTTCTTCCAAGTAAATTTTTTTTTTTTCCAGGATCCCTCTTAGTTAGGGACCTACAACAACTCCTCATATGGAGATGACAGGACAACCAACTTCTTGAATAACTCCTCATGATTTCATCAACTTATTTTATTATTAAAGAGTCTTCATGTTTGGGATTTCTTCATAGGGCACCAACCATCCATCACTTTCATCGATTAGTTAGCCATGTCATCATCGGAAAGTGAATCATCAGGCTATATCTAGTGTTCCTTCATGCCATGCTGCCCTCTTCATGCCATTTTTCCTTAAGGATATTTCATCCTACTACATGTGCATTGGTGGTGGAAGACATCCATAGATATTCCCTCTACAGCCCTGCATAATCCCATCCAAATATTTTTTGAAAAATAAGAAATGATCACTTAAATAAATTACCTTTTTGATAGTATTTTATCATGACATCATCTAGTTTACATCAACATCCTACACACATATTGACACATCTCCCAAATATATATATATTGTCAAGGGTCTCTTAATTTTTCAGACTCCATTGGAGTCTTCATATCTTTCATGGAGATATCCTAGTAACATTTTCTTGGTCTTTGGATGTTGATTTCCTTTTTGTTCTGTACTTTGTTTTTACACATTACATTCCCAGGAGCTTCTAATCAGAGTTCCTACGATTAATTCCAACTTCCTCATATTACATATGAGGACATATTATGTTGATTTCATCTAGTGAATGTGTGATCCATGCATTCATGCATCTCTTTGAAGAAGGAGATACTTCCTTTTGATTGTTTTCTCAAGATAGAGCATTGATCCATGTTACCTGCAACCATATGACATGACTCTTCAACATTGAACGTAAGCATACATAACTAATTTTACTTTGGGTCATCCATACTTCCTGCAACAATTTCCTTGATTGAAAGAGCTTCAATCACTTCATCTGCTTCATATTTTACGTCATCATACCATCATCCCATGTATTCCACAAATTTGGAATTCTTGATGAAACACTTTCTTCCTCTCTTGATTAGTGAACCTTTTGATGAAGATTCCATCATAGAATCTTAAGGATCTAGAGTATCCCTATCCAACAGATGTTTCCTTTTGATAGATGTATGATGATCATGGTACTAGATGGCCTTTTTATTTCTTTTCCATAAGTTCCACTTATGTTACAAATGAGGTTTCCAAGAGATATATCTTTTCATAGTTGACTACCATGCTTCAAAAATTTTTCATGCTTATCTATGATGATGTCACAAGATCTTGTTTTCAATGCTTCTATGATTCCATGATACATCCCATCATGTTTATTAGTGAATCATTATAGCCATATCTTACAATAGAAGACTAAAAAACTATGAAAATAACTTAGGTGAGGAAGACTATCTCAGCCATAGTAGATATTTCTTACTTCCTCTTCTAAGAGTTTTTCTTTCCAGCTTCCTCCACTTCTTCAGTGATATGGGATTCTTCTCTTCCTCTTTTTTTATTTTCCTTCTTGATCTTGGGAAAATCTCTTTTGTAGTTCCCATATTCTTGGCGCCCATAGCATTGGATCTTATCCATTTCCCTTTTATTTTTTCGAGAACTAGACTTTCCAAAATTTCCTTTTCTTCTTGTCATTCTAGCATAAGCTTGATTTTGCTCATCTTCTCCCACATCATATTTGGAATTTAGTATAGATTCTTCAATCTTTCAGAGTGAACCTAGAACTTGGAATGGAGTAGCTTATTTCTTCCCATAATTTCTTGAAGTAAAATTACCCCATTCCTCTGGTAGTGCATTTAGTACAACTATAGTAATTTCTCTATTATGCATGACTTCTCACAGATCTTGAATTTGATCCTGGATCTTAGATATCCTCATAAAGTAGGAGCCTATTCCATCTTCCCTTGACATCTTCATCTTCCATATTTCTTACCTTAATGGGATGACTTCTCCAGCAGTGCTTACAAAATACAACTCTACCAGTTGTCATATATTTCTTTTGAAGTTTCAAGTTTTGATACATATGGGATGAGGGGATCCTTGATGGATTCTATAAGAATAATTTGAGCCCTAACTTCCCCTTTCATATACTTTTCAAGAGCTTGAGAATATTCCTTTCCTCATTTTGTGATAGATCCTTTGACATGTTCCATCACCTCATTTTCAATGAGATTTAGGTTTGTCATTTTCTTCCATGCAAGCTAGTTTGAAGGCCCAACCAATTTGTTGCTTTCCTCACAAAAAGAAATTTTAACAGATTCAGATGTGGACCTAAATATACTTACTTGATAGGATGCTATTTCTCCTTATTTCTTTCTTGATGTTGTTGATGATATAGAGAATAGAAAACTTCTCCTTGATGAATATAGTTTTCTTCAATAATGCTCCTTGATCCTACAAAGAGGGAGATCCCTTTACATCCTTTGATTATGGAGTCTTTGTTGATGAATATCGATAATGAATTCTTGATGATGTCTCCAATGGTAGGAATATTTCTTCAATGAGATAGATATTTTCTTAGAACATTGATGATAACGTCTTTTGATCTAACTTCCTTTGGATGAACAATCTTTAAGATATTTCAACATCAAAATGATTGACAACGGATCCCAAGAATACTTCTTTGATTGATGATGACATGATCTTGATCTTGAGGTGATTTTCCTGGATGCATAAAATTCAAGCTTGCCTTGATTCATAGATCTCTTTAGTAGATGTAGGGTTTTGGCCTTCTTTTCTTGATGATGATCCCAATACTCTTTGTAGCCTTCTTCTTTGATCTAGGGTTATGATGCTTCCTTTGTATATCTTGACTTCAAGATGATATTCACTTTGATTTCTTCCCCCATATTTGATCCTTGAGTGTCCCTTGATAAGATTCCCTTCCTTGACTTTGGTACCTTTGCTCTGATATCATGTTGGGAAATCTAGGGCAAAGCAACTAGGTGATTTCTCTTCTATAAATAACTGCTTGTGAATGCTTTTTACTTCTTATATTAGGATCTTCTTTAAATTATGCTAGTATAGTGTTATTATTCATCAAACAACTACTAATGCATAAACCATAAAGATACAAGAGACACAGAATATAGGCTATCAGATAGGGCCAAAACTTCTCCCACTTGAGAGGGAAACCCAAATAAATTATTCTTCTTATAGAGACTGTAATTGACGAATACCAAGACCAAGACCCTTGAACTATTTTCCACTCCAAGACCAAGACACAAAATCTTCGTTGATGATAACCTTAGTCAACGATAGTTAACTTTCTACTCATTCCTTCTTCTCAGCTTCTTTTCAACTTCAACTTCCTTCTGCTTCAGACCTTCGCTTATTTTGGCCTCCTTGATCATAAACCCTAACTCATGGATACCACCTTCTCTTATGCCTTTTTTTCCTTCACTTTAGTAGTAGGTATCTTCCTTGGTAACTTGGATTGTAATATACCCTTGCTTCCTCCTTGACTTACCCTTTCACTAGGTCTGCAAAACTTCAGCCTTTTTTGCACTAGAAACAATCCCTTTACTTTGCACATGTGAGATCAAAGTGACCCAAAAAAAGATCCAAATGATTCCAAACACTTCTCTCTTCTTATCTCCTTCTTCGTTGATGATTAGGTTCCTTCCCAAGTGACCTTTTCACACTTCTTATTCCAGACTTGATCTTGACTGAAAATCTACCTTCTGAAATGAGGCTGAGCTACCTATTTATATTTGTTTCCAAGTCAAGTAGGCCGACTTGAGAGAGGGTGAACCCACATGTCTATTTGAGAGATATTATTATTCTTCTTGAATTCTACTTGTAGTAGGTGTCTTTGATTTGCCTTGGAGGACCTTCCTATACATTTAATTACTCATACAAAAATGTAACATGCACAATAAGGGTCCTTCATGCATAAAATTGACTCAAATTGACTCTTATGACTAGATGACAAAACCTAAAGGTTCTCAATGGTGACCTTAACTAAAATAAAATTCCTTGATCATGAAACCCATGATTCAAGTACTTACAAAATTATTTTTATTTTCTTCTTTTTGTCAATTACATAAAATCACAATTACATGTGTCATTATGAAGACCGAACCTAGTTACACTTTTCAACAAAGTAGAGGTATAATCAATGATTTCAAGACTAATTTTTCTTTGTCATAGATGATATTCATTGGAAGGTGTTCCTTATCACCATCACAAGGTGATTATCAAGGAATATGTCAAGGATAAGAAGTAGAGAAGCACTTGTAGAGAAGAAGCATTAAGAAAACCCATCTTGAATACATGAAGCAGATCTTTAACCAAGACTGAATGAAGACATTGCATGATGACTTATAAGACTCCAATATTGATCCATGACCCTTTGGAGGGTAAATATGAGAAACAAAGTATATCTTTGATGAAGATGAAGTACTGATCATATCTATCATAAAGAGGTTAAAGACACACAAAAGGGAGAACATCTTGGCATTTCCATCTCATCATGAAGTCCATGTCACCATTGTCAAGTTGTGATTTGTACAAGTTTCATCGCAAATGTCAAGTGTGTCCATGAGTGATGCGATATCATGTGGAATGTAATGATGTAATTATTAAAAGGAAAAGGACAAAATGTAATGTGTGGAAGTACAAGGGTCATATGTGGAATATGAAGAGTCACATGGTCATATATGGAGAAAAGTCACATCAAGAAGTCCAAAAGTCACATAGATAAGGGAAACTCAAGAGCTATGGTGATATGAAAGGTCATTCCTCTAAAAGAAACCTTATAATTCAAGCAAAAGGTATTTTGGAAGTAGAATCTTTGGAGAGCTAGCATAGGAGAGAAAACTATTATTTGGAGAAGTAAGAAGTGAATCAATGTTCCATTATTGGAGCTAGTGGCTCTCCTTTGTAAATGTGTACTTGGATATTTCACCTAATAATTGAAGCTTCATAAGCCAACACATTTTTATGCATGTATCATGAATGTAGTAAGACTATTCTTTATATGTTTGCAACATGTTTTTTTTTCAAATGTACTAACTTAGGAAATTGAACTACTTCATTGGATTTGGTGTTGATATTGTTGAATGTGTGTTGTATATATTTTAATGATCATTGTGTTTATGTGAAGTAATTCTTTAGATTACTAACAAAAATTTCCTTTCTCTTATGTGTCTCTTGTAGGTTAGTACTACTAATTCCTTCTAGAGACTCACTCATGTCCCCCCTCTCGTGAAAGTATCCTTTTACACATTGTAAATGATGTTTCACAATGTCAAGTTAATTTCCTATTAGAAGTTTATGTGTATAATCTCTTCCGTTATCCATTGAAACCAAGGCAAACCTTAAATTATGGTGGTCAGGACTATACTTTGGATGGTGATCCTATTCAAAATGGTGAGAGGTCTAATTGGTACTTCACATCGGGGAGACCCCGTTTATGTTGGCGGTATCCAACACCGTCAACAACATGTAATAAGATTTATGACAGTAATGTTAAAGCTAAGAATGCTATTTTGAATGGTCTAATAGAGGCAATGTATGTTAAACTAATGCACTGCACATCGGAAAAATACATTTTGGATAAGTTAAAAAACATATATGAAGGGGAAAAAAGGTTAAGGAGGCTAAGTTTCAAACTTTTAGAGGTCAATTTGAGCAACTAAGAATGAATGAAGATGAAATTATTGCAACTTATCTTCTTCGAGTTGATGAATAATAAACACCATACAAGGATTGGGAAAATCAATGGAAAACAAGGTAATTGTTAGAAAAGTACTTATATCACTCCCAATGAGATTTGACGCTAAAGTCTCAGCGCTAGGAGAAATATTAGACATAAAATATTAGCATGGACGAACTACATGGAATACCTACAACCTACGAAATGAGAAAAAAATAGGAGAATCCATCCAAAAGAGAATATTTGGATATCTTCCTTCAATTATGGACATATAGCTGACGACTGTAGAATCATGTTGAAGGAAACCACTAATTTTAGGAACAAGAATGTTTGGAGAAGAAAATAGGAGAAAGAAGAAAAAATGAATGAAGAAATCCTAGAGGTCATTCTTTGCGGATCTATGAAAACACAAGAAGATGTTGAATCCATAGATTAAGAGAAAGATATCAAGATTCATGACGATCATCCTATAACACCACTTGTTCACACATCATTCTAAGCATCTAGCTTAAAGACTCTTAGTATTAGAAATGTTGAAGAGGGGAATCTAAGTAGAAGTGGTCTCATATTTGAAGATCTATCCTTCATCATGTTGATACATGGAAAATGGGAAGAAGTCATTAGATCAGTAATCAACACTATGGGAAGATTTTTCATATTTGTGTTTAGTGCAGCAACAGGTTTGGAAAGAAAAGTCATGGTAAATATTTTCAATAATTTATATTGACGGATGGAATAAACTATCGCAAGTAATGAAAGGAAATGAATGTTAGGGGGAGAGAAGTCATCTATTACAGGAAGACAAAGGAAGATATTTCATCAAGGGGAGTAACCCTTTTCCATTGATGTCAAAGGGGGAGAGAAATTAGGAGAAGAAGATTAGAAGCATGAAGCCAAGCAGAGAAGTAATTGCATGGGGGGTGTGTTGCATCAACGACAGAGGGGAATATTGTTGAATGGTGTTGTCATTAATACCAACATCAAAATTTGAGCACTTTTAATATCTGTCTATGGATTGCATTTATTGGAAGCTCTAATATTTAAGATGTCCTAGAAGTCCAAATGCATGATCATATGTCTTGCACTTGTTGAATAATTTGAGGATGAAGAACAATGAATTTAATCACATAACCATTTCCATTATGTTGTCTTCGTCATGCCAATTCCAATGGTAGGTGGCATGCAACATAACTCCTCATGGTTGAGGAGATATGTCTAGTCAACATTTGAAGCCCTCAAATATGGTCAAAGCCCCCAAAATAAAATGATGATTGGAAGCTAAATAATTGGCCAAGCAATTAATTAAATCATGGGGATCCTATTAGTTTTTAAACTAAGAATATTTCTTATCCAAGTTAGTTGGCCAATGATAATTCTTATGGAGTAAACTAATTAATTTGTTGGAGATTAATTTTGTTTGCAAAGGAGGCTAAGTTGGATTCAAGGGAAAATTTATTTTTGGCTCCAAAATAATTTCAAATTCAAATTTAAATTTCATTTTTGGTGGGTCAGATCCTTCCCCTCGTCAGGTCAGCTTTCCCTTCTAGAAGTGTCTTCTGCCATCATAAATACATATTGTCTACTCTCCATTTGATCTATCTATTTTATGCGCAAAACCTATAATATATATTTGTAATTTTCTAAGGCCTTTGAGTAGTCATGCCTAGTTGGATGAGAAGACCAATTTTAGAGAAAGTTGGATTGGTTTATTTATATTTTTTTTATTAGATTTTCATTGTAGCTCTAAGGTTGATTCAGAAGGGCTTATGAGACATTTTTTTGCTCTACCTTGGACTCCTATGCAACATTCTAAGGTATGGACCAAAGAAAATTATGGGAAATCATCTCGACCCTCCTTTTTTGGAGACTCTTGCGACGTAAAAAAGGGGAACCTCTGTGATTTAGAGCAGATTTTTTGTAGCCGTTCCAAGGGAATTTGGAAGGCACTCTCCTATGAATAAAAAATTGTGGTCTAAGATTTATATTTTATAAATTTCTAAGGTGATCCAATGTTATCCCTCAACACTTTTGTGGACTACTCCAAGGATTATTGAGGTTTGTTCAAGGCCACTATGCCATGTTATCTTAGAACATTGTTTGTGATTGAATTTTTAGTATGAACAAAATAAAATCAAAGTGTTCATCATTGTGATCTAAAGCTAGCCCTTGAACTCACTGAGGGTAATTTTCGAGGCATTTTGATGGGATACTCTTTATGATGCATCTTAGTTCCTATAAAAGGTATGTTGGCTCAGATTGGCTAAGAATGATAAATTGATAAGCATATTTAATTGAGGTATGTGTTCACATTCTTTTATTAACTAAAGGCATATAGTAATATCATATTTTGTAATTAGCATGTTACACTTAGTATTATGATGCAATTTGAAAGTGACATATACTATAAGGTTTTGTATAATAGCCATTGAGATGAAGTAGTCATGGACCTCAATATACAGAACTGAGCTTTAAATTTGGGTAGTATACTTGACTTGTAGTAAAGAGAGAAGGCATTTACATCAGCAATAATAATATTGGGGTACTCTTTTAGTCTTGAAGAAAGTCTTGGTCAATCAGTACAAGAGCATCTTAGTAGTTAATGTCACTCTCTACATCAACAAACTTGAGGTATGATTTGATTGAAAGGAATTACAAAGTAATGTGCTTTGAGAGTTAAAAGGGGAAATTCTATAGTTAGAAAGTTAATTGTATCTCTGAAGCATACATCAACAAAAATTGGCAGTTTTGTAGTTTGAAAGTTGACATAGTTTATCTCATTAATAAATATTTGGAACATACATTAGACGACATACAACAGTGTAAGGTTGAGAGCTAGTGACTAATCCTTGAGTTTTCACGCCATAGTTTGATGCACTAATAAGAATTAAGAGCATATTCAATTGTGAACTTTTACTAGGGTTTGACAGTATCATTTTTTATCAGTACTTTGGTGAGTAGAGATTGTATAATTTGCTATTAGTATTTTTATGATTGTTTATGACCCTAGATCTGATAATGATGTTTGTATCCAAATGATGAGGTTTTATTAGTTATGTATGGTGCTTGAGCAGAGATGTTGAGACAAGGATTTTGGAAGAGTTACTTATGTAGTGTCCAACAATGATAATTGATAGAATTAGCAAATTATTATTCCATGTTTATATTGAGCACAGGTGGATCTAGTGTGAAAATTGTGAAATGTGGTCCACTATGGTGAATGGAAGTTCAGAGGCTTTAGGGAAATTCATATCTTGCTGAGTATGGTGGTGTAAGGTGAATATTGGAGTCCCCTTTAGGTTGGAGCTTGAGGACACTTCAAGGCAGCAGGGTGGTACAAGGGAAAGTTGGAGCTTGTGTAGGGCGTTGGATCACCCTTCTAGTTAGAGCTAGTAAATCAAGATGTTGGAGTGTCCTTCCAGTTTGAGCTAGTAAATGAGGACATTGGAGCGGCCTTCCAGTCATAGCTAGTAAATTAAGGCATTAGAGTGTCTTCCAGCTAGAGATGGTAAATCAGGGCATTGGAGTGTTCTTCTAGTTGGAGCTGGTAAATTAGGGCATTGGAGCATTGTTCTGGTTTGAGCTGGTAAATTAGGGTGTTGGAGCATCCTTTCAGTTGGAGTTGATAAACCATGAAGTTGGAACCTCCTTCCAGTTGTTGTTGGAGAATATGAAAAGTTGGATATTCCTATTGATGTAATATTGAAAAGATATGTATTGATTGTGTTTGGTGGTTTTTCTCCTGGAAGGGTTTCCACCTAAAAATATCTAGTGTATTGTCTTTGATGTTGCACATTTTTGAATGGTGTTAACTGTTTATGTTTGATCTAATGCTAATTAATGCTTTGAATATTAAATTTAACTAATTGAAATGAAATACTAATTCAATGCCTCTTAGTATTTCTAACATAAGGTAGGTGTTAAGAAAATGGTGCTAAAGCACTCTAACATCACTTATAATTATGAACATAATTAAATATTTTTAGTGTCCCGGAACGTGAAGTGCACAGAAGTGTGGGACATAAGAAGAGGTGTAGAGAGACATGATCTATGTAAGAATTTGTGTTGTCGATGATATAAAGAGGAAGACAACAAAAGTTTGAATAGTGAAACATAAATACTGTCAAAATAAAGACTTGCGAAGTTGTGTGTGAGTGAATTGGTAGAGATCATATCTAGACCAGAGAAGAAGAGATGAAAAATAGATGTTGAATAGTGATAAAGTTTGAATCCACTACAAATAATTCTGAATGTTTAAATAAGTTTAAAGGATTGTTGTATGGGAGTCTTTGCACCAGTAAATAAGTACATATATGAATTCTTGAAACAATTTTGAAGAGCTAGTAAAGAATCATTATTCAAAGTAGATTGAAGAGAGAAGAGAAGAGATATTTTGAAATATCAAATTGGATATGAGATCAAGACGTCATTATAAGAAATAATTAAAGAAGGTGCATATGGATCCAGTCTGAAAATGTGATGAAACAGAGATTTGAGAGGTCGAGTTAGCTGGATCAACAACTCCAAGGGAGATTGGTGTATCCTTCAAGTTGGTGTTTGAAAACTCAGGTGGATTGGTTTCTCCTGCGGGTTGGTTCCTACAAACTCATGGGTATTAGTGTCTCCTATAGTTTGGTGCCTACAAATACTAATGTGATAGAAGTTTGTGCTTGAAAATACATCTAATCAAAGCAGTTTTGTGGTTTTCTCTTGTATGGGTTTCCATGTATATGATGTGTTCATTGTTTGTGCATATTGATTAATGAATGGTTGCATTTAATAAATATTTAAATTGATAAAAGTGTATTAAATTGATTCACCACCACCAGCCCCCCAACCCTCTCAATATAGGTTTAATTCCAACAATGTTTTGTCATTTAAATATACTAATATATAGTCAAGATGCAGATTTTCAACAATGCTAATTTTATGACCAACAATGAATAATTTGGGAATAATATTTTCATATGATGTCGGATTGAGGTGATTCAAATTGGGTTAGAAAGTAGATTCCAAGGGCTATCTCTCTTTTAAATATATTTTGAAAATTTCTCTCAGAGTCCCCCAAATCTTTGCCCCCTCCATGGTTTTAGGGGATTTTCTTAAGTCAGTTTGCTACAACAATTAAAAGTCATGTGGTTTTTCCTAAATGAAACCATTAAGTGTATTAAATACTTGGTGGGAATTTTATGTTGACATAAATAATTCCTCTACTAAATTTCTTAAGTACCCATTTTTTGGATCTTAAAACATGGCTTTAAGAAAACTTGAATTTTTTTCCTGAATTTGTATAAAAACATTTACATTATCACTTCATTATACATCTTTGTACAAGAAACCATTTTAACTCATAAATTTGATGGCCTACCTTGAACTATTTAATTTTCTTTGAGAAGCTCCTTATTCTCCATTGGTTTTCTCTTTTAGATATATTTATTCTTTAATAGATATACTTTCCAAGGGTTTAGTAATGGAGTGGTTCTTACAACACCACAAATGGAAATTATCGATACATGTTTATCAAAGATTCTATTTTTCTATCCCAAGGTTTATTCATGAATATAGTACCAACATAATCTTACATTAGGTTTTTATAGATCTACATTACCAACATGAACAGGTCTTGGAGAAACTCATTAAATTGAATGCACAAATTCTTACCTCTCATTTTACCATTTTTCCACCTCCAAGTCATAAATGTTGGTGCAAAAAAAGAAGAAGTAAAAATACTAAAAATTCTCAAATTCCTTAAGCATTTCCTTAGAAATGACGCCAGAATGTTAGGTAATTTATTTGTATACATTGTATAATATTTTATTGTGAATCTGGAGTTCATAAACTTGTGAAATACAAACCTTGTATGTAAAGAAGTGCAACGTTTATAATAAGATCTATTTAGAATACTTAATGCTTATCCTACTTTATGAAATCAATTGAATAAAAATGAAACAAACTACACTTCATCAATCAAAAGCAATTTCAAGATAGAAAAGAACTAATCTTACCAACCTAGACTACTAGAGCTTACAACGGAAAAATATCAAGCTTTGAGGTGAAGAATGCTATTCAACGATGAAAATGGGAAGGCCCACACAACAATGCTTCATTCACTGACCTAGATTATTGACTGGATAAAATTTATGGCACACATTTTGAAAGTAAAAATAAGGCACACACTCACTTAAAATCACTTAATTGATCAAGTACTCACTAGTGTCTCACAGGGAGAAAATCAGGTTCCAATGTCTTTGGCCTACTCCCTTAAGTGGCTTAACGACTTGCAACAACACTTCGATGACTCCTTAGTCTTTAATCTCATCACCAATGTCAATTATAAGTGTTAAAAGGAAATCAAATCTTCACAAATAAAAGAAAACTTGATTCAAGCTTAAAATGATTGATTATGGATGAATTAGGGTCTTTTCTAGTGGATAGGCTTCCTGAATCTTCTACATAATATTTCAATACTAAACTTATCACTCAAAAGTAGTAGCTATTATATGGAAATGAAACTTAATTTGTTCTTGAACATTACAACATTTAAACTATGATAAAGAAAAGTAACAAGGTTGTAACTTAAATAAAGAGTTTATGAACAAAGGAAAATACAAAAATTAGTGTATAAACAAAGTGATTTACGACAAATAAGAACATAGGTTAAAGAAAAATATCTACCATGAGATAATGCACAAAAATGGGATTGCATAAGTAAATAAGAGAATATAAAATGAAATAAAATGTCACCATGATCTATTTGGAGTGAACTCAATTCCAAAGAACAAAAAGTAGCAAACTATTCTTAAAACGTCATAAACCAAATCAAAACATTCTACATCTAAAACTAGAGAATAAAAATCTATGTGAAAGAAAATATTAAGAAGTTTATTTTATTCCATCATGAAATGGACATATGCTCAAAGTGTCCTATTTTTGGAATGGAGAAGGCACTTTTATTTATACAAACGGTTTCTTTGAAGCTATGATAAGAAATAATAAATATGGATCCACATATCTCTCATGTGGTTCCAACCATTTGTTAATAATTGACAAATAAATCTCTAAATATTTCTAAATATCTTCTCATGAGTTTTTCCAAGATATTGATAGAAAATCTTCCATGATTCTTCTCCTTAAAGATAATTGAGTTATCCTTCTAAATATTCTTCGAATCTTCAAAGGTTGAAGAGGAAATTCGAATTTGGACCTTAATAGTAAAATTTCACATTGTTAGGATCTCGAAATATACCTATAATGACCAATAAACTCACCCAAGTTTCAAATATAAGTGAAAACATGTAATTTTTCAAATATTTAATCATAAACTCATTAAAATTATTAAAATAAATATATTGGAAAATATGAAGCCTAATCTCACACATAAACTTAAAAATGGAGTAAAACAAAGTTATGGAAGAGTGGAAAGGGATTACAGTCAAGGGAAATGTTATGAAAATACAGTAAAAAAGATGTGAAAAATGGTCATTTTCATGACTCAACATCCCCCAACTAAATATGTTGCTTGTCCTCATGTGACCTTGCATCTAATTTTATTGAACTATGTGATGGGGTCTTCCTTCTTTGAAAATTATTTCAGTGGCAGTTGAGTTTCCTTAGGTTGGTTCTCGTGTGGCAACCACAACTTTGGTAAGTGTTGGTTCTTGTGTGACAAAACTTACTTCTTGGACTTGAATTCTAGGTGGTTCTTATGTGACAACCACAAGTTTGTAAGTGTTGGTTCTTATATGACAACACTTACATTTTTTCTCCTACTTGTTGCGATAAATAATCTCATGCTTATCCAATAAACTTGAAAATAAGTTGTTGTGCATCCAACATTAATGTACATTTCAACCAAACTTCTAAATGAAAACGTAGAACTGCAAAAAACCCAATATCTCATAAATTCCACTCTTGGTGTCAATGATATTTGGTGAGCATATTAATTTAATCATATTTCTCCTCGTAAAAAATGAGAGAAACCTATTTAATAGATTTCAAATTGTGGGAAATTAATTTGTACACCTAAAAAAAAGATGTCTCGTTGTGGCCTTAGAAAAAGACATGCCAAAACTTGTAGATATATATATATTTTTTTTTCTAGAAAGTAAGATTAACTAAATATTATCTCCATTTTAACAAAACCAAGGTCATAGAATTTGTCAGCTTTTCATTTACTTGTAACAAATTTATCAATTTATCAATTTTTTCCTTTTTGCCTAATTTGTTTTTTAAACAAGACTTTGAACAAAAATGAAGAAGAATAACAAATCCATATAACCATATGCACAATATATTAACACACAAAAATTAAACTGGCGGAAAAGGCAGAGAGCCATCATGTGGTCTCTCATACTCATGTAATTCACATTATTCAAATTATTTAATAATACATTTAATGATCCGGATCTTGGGAGGAGAGGCCCCCAAGATCTAAGAAATTGAAATGGATCTTGGGATAAAGACCCCCAAGATCTGAAAACTTGCAATGGATCTTGGGGGAAAGGCCCCCAAGATCTGAAAACTTGAATTGCCAAAAGAAAAATAGGAGAATGCCCAATAAACAAAACCACAAAGATTTTTTTTATTAAAACCCAAGTGGAAATAAACCAGCTAGGGCAATGATAGCTTATCTCTGAGAAGAGATGTGTGGCTACATGCCTCTGAACTGTAAAGGCTACATTTTGGACAATCTGTCCTTTTACAAAATGTGACTTGTTACTTATAGTATTTTTTGGTTACAATACCACGGGTCAATTCCATGGGTGAATGAATACCATTGGTGGATTTTACAATACCACGGGCAGATGCCATTTACAATACCATGGGTCAATTCCATGGGTGAATGAATACCATGGGTGGATTTTAAAATACCACGGGCGGATGCCATTTACAATACCATGGGTAAATTCCATGGGTCAATGAATAATATCGGTGGATGAGTACCATGGGTTGATGCCATTTCCCATTCGGATCATTCCTCCCTCCTTAAGAAGCAATGGTCCCCATTGCGTAAAGTTCCCTCCTGCCAAGCCTTTGTTGAATATGAAGATCCACTGAAGATAAGGATTTTATGTGGTTAACCCAAAATCCTGATACATGAAGATCCGAGGATAGAGATACCCTGTAATGCTTGTGACCAACTGTGATGCTGACAGTGTGTGGCCTAGCAAATGGACTTCGATGAACTGTGGGTTTGTGGATGACCCACAACCGTGATGTTGGTTGCTGATGAAGTAGCAGGTGCCTACATAGCTTGGGGTGGGAGGGCACATCTCCAAATAACCCAAGCCGATTGCTGCTATGTTGAAACTGATGAATGTGAAGAAGGTGCCTACTAAAGTGGGGTGGGAGGGCACGTCTCCAATGGAAACCCACTCCAAATTCTGCTTCAGAATTAAAATGGACATAACTCGGCCAATATAACTCGGAATATTTATTATAACCTGTTTTTAGAAGCAGAAGGACCATTTTGCATCTTCCCATGTGTTGGAAATCCTTATCTGGGCACTCTGAGATCTCAGATTCGCACTGAAACAGTTCCGCCGTCACAAAAATTCTGATAAAATAGCTGATTTTAAATCAGCGATATCTTCCACATTCGAACTCCGATTCGACCCATTTTTTTTTTTAAATTGGGTGATTTTTTAAGAGGAATCCAGATCTACAATTAGATTTTGTAGATCTTGCACCAGGACGTCTAGATCTGTGCCGCAAACTCGCTGCTTTGAAAAATTATCTGCAACCCCACTGATTTTTAAATCAGCGATATCTCCTTCATCCGGACTCCGATTTGACCGATTTTTTTTTTTGAAATCGGCTATTTTTTCACAAAGAATACATATCTGTAATCATATTTTACAGATCTTAAACCAAAACGTACATATCTGATCTGCAAAGTCGCCGCCCAAAAAAAAAAAAATCCTGAAGTTTGTTGAATATTGTTGCAAAATTTGAAGCTGAAATATGCATCAAACCCTCAAACCCTCATTCCTCAGGATTTTGGGTTAACCACATAAAACCCTTATCTTCAGTGGATCTTCATATTCAACAAAGGCTTGGCAGGAGGGAACTTTACGCAATGGGGACCATTGCTTCTTAAGGAGGGAGGAATGATCCGAATGGGAAATGGCATCAACCCATGGTACTCATCCACCCATGGTATTCATTCACCCATGGAATTGACCCATGGTATTTTAAATGGCATCTGCCCGTGGTATTGTAAAATCCACCCATGGTATTCATTCACCCATGGAATTGACCCATGGTATTGTAAATGGCATCTGCCCGTGGTATTGTAAAATCCACCCATGGTATTCATTCACCCATGGAATTGACCCATGGTATTGTAACTAGAAAAATACTATAAGTAACAAGTCACATTTTGTAAAAGGACAGATTGTCTGTCACAATGTAGCCTTTACAGCTCAGAGGCATGTAGTTGCCACATCTCCTCTCAGAGATAAGCTACCATTGCCTTAGTTAATTTATTTCCACTTGGGTTTTAATAAAAAGTTTCTTTGTGGTTTTTTTTATTGGGCATTCTCATATTTTTCTGCTGGTAATTTCAAGTTTTCAGATCTTGGGGGCCTTTCCCCCAAGATCCATTGCGAGTTTTCAGATCTTGGGGATCTCTCCTCCCAAGATCCATTTCCATCTTTTAGATCTTGGGGGCCTCCTCCCAAGATCTGGATCACTAGCAGCTCTGCATAGACACTAGATTTCTCGATAACAAAATGGCGACTCCACTGGGGAGTGAGTAGTTTGTTTTCTTGTCTATATTTTTTTTCTTTATAAACTTATAGACGGAGCCTGAAGTCAAGCCATCTAGCTTTCGAACTGCATTTTCTATGAGAGTGCAAAGTAGATCAATGTTGCTTCAGTCTATCTCCGGGTTTTGTTTATAAACTAAACAATTGGTTTGCAAACATCCTAATTGCCTTGGTGGTGGTTCAAGTAGCCTCATTAGATCAACCCCTATGATCTACATTTACTGACTATCATTTGCTCGGCCTAAATCCCTGAACTAAGCTGCAAACTATGACCCAAAACTAAGTTGAAGTCTCGTCCCTGGACCATCGCACTTTCTCCTCTTGGGAATCTAGATGCATTGCACTTCCCGTGTGCAATAGGTGAGATGCATCGCACTTTCCCTGTGTTACAGGTGCGATGATCAGATAAGACCTCTTGTGCTTCTAGATTTTGGTTTTTTTTTCACTCTCTTCAACTTTATTCAGAAATTTTGTTGTCTGTGATCAGTATACCTCTATGGAAACTCCCTTCCTTTGCATGATTCAGCCTCCATAGTACAAAGAACTGTAAAAAATTTTTATCTATTGTTCGCCATTTATAGTCCTCTTTTACAAAGAAGTAGCGTAATCAAGCTGTCATATTTTGATTTGAAAGTTTTGCAAGTGTCATTTACAGTCAAAGAAAAGAATTCTATTGTTCTTGATGGTTGATTACATTGTTACTCTTGTATTTGATTTGAATTAGTAGTTTTTCAAGTGTCGAAAACAATTTTCAATTCAAAATCGCAAAGTGTCGTCATTATCTTCCTTTCGTTTTTTGAAAAGAAAATCGTTAGTACTGTCACTTGAAACGATTCAAATTTGTACTTAGCATTCTTTTTGTCATTCACACATTAAGAAAGCAAAAACAAATACATGCACACGCATTTGCATTTTGACTGCTTGTTGATTTTGATTTAGGACAGTGCATCTAGTGTGTGCTCTCTGCTCTTGTTGAAAGAAATCCGCTTCTCTTTCCTTAGTAGCTAGGATTTTCATTGCAAAAAGAAGATCAAACGATTGTTTATCATCTTAGATTACATTTTAGGAATTGTATATCTACATCACGCGATGAACCTGAAAGGAAAACTTCTTAAGGAAGATCAAATGTAAAATAAATTCAATGAACATAAAAACACTTTGGAACCTAACGCACAACATTTAGAAGTCTAGGCTAGAGATGTATTCTGGCGTCGTAAAGCTTGGTAACTATCGCTTTCATCGTAGGTTGGGTGATTCCTCCTCTTTGAGACGACAAGTGCTAGTACGGACTTGTGTTCCCACATACTATCAAGTATATATTGGGAGATCACAATAGGATATATCCTTTATCCTTAGGAAGCTGTGTCTGCCGCCCTATCGATTGCAATGCATTGAACACAACATTTGGGAAGATTGACTGCCGTACCGTAAAAAGTATTCTGCAGTTTTGCGGTTGGTTTGGTAATCCATCTGTCTAGATTTCCAGAGTAGTCTCTTTTATTCCTTTTCAGACTCCTTAAAGGAAAAGGTCCATCTGAGCACTTGTCACTTTGGGCTCATTAAAAATCGAAGGCGACTAGAGTCATCTTTTGCTTTTTCTCGACTCTTAAAAATAGAAAAAGCAAGTTGTGTCAAAGCGTCTAAAATTTATTTTAATCGGAATAACATCACTGTTCCCTAGTTGTTCTTAGGTTGAGAAAAATGGAGTCCACCAACCAAGGATTTCCCTTTGGAAGAAATCCTAGTCCTTTCTCCTCTTGGGGAGATGTTGGTGCACCTCATATGGCCACATTGTCCCTCCCAGGACTGAAAATTGGCTTGCCCATATGGCTCTTCTCGACTTCTGTCGTTCAAAATGCCGCGGTTCCTGAGCAATCAAATCAGCAACTAGATGATACTAGAGTTACCCCCAAACCTTCTACCTCGCTCGTTTCTCCCTCCCCTCCTTCCTCTTCACTTGGTAAGGCTGATGAAGCTAAAAACCAAGTAACTGAGAAGAAGAAGAAAGGGAAGAAGAAAGAGAAAAAGAAGAAGGAGCCAAAGGCAAAAAGGGATAACTGTGCATCATCTAGCGAAAATCCACACACTGCACCATCCAAACCGAAATCTCCATGTGTCATTTGTAAAGGAGACCAATATCATCAAGATTTTCCTTGCATCCCTCGGATCATAAGGCACTGGTCTCCTCGTTTGCAAAATCCCGGTGTCCTCAACCTCTGACGAACATGTTGAGAGTACACCATCAACTAGCGAAAACGAAGTCTCTGGACAGAAAGGAAAATGTAAATTTCCTTGCAGACTGTGTGAAGGTAATCATGTCGTCCACCA
This sequence comes from Pinus taeda, assembly GCA_000404065.3. NCBI lineage: Eukaryota > Viridiplantae > Streptophyta > Pinopsida > Pinales > Pinaceae > Pinus > Pinus taeda. The sequence goes on along the minus strand of APFE030266726.1, from coordinate 142,406 downwards.
TTGTCCCTTCCTGGACGAAGCTAAAAGAGTCTTGGATAACTGTCCTGCTTCACCGCTATGGATTCCTCCTAGGTACAAGAAACTCTTGCCGAGTCCATCGCTAGTTGAAAATCCGAATGACACAACTTTGTGGTCGGTCGAAGCATCTATCATTGAAGATAAACCCTCTGGATCCACACCAGACGAAAGTTAAAAGGTTGAGGCGGCAGTTGACCTGGTCCTGTCTTCGGAGGCTCCATCTTCAGATGATACAGTCACCGAAGAGAATGAGAATGACATTGTTCAAATTCTTTTTTTAAACACAGACTCTGATGAACATGGCGGCAATCTACCCATTCCTTTACCACAGGAAGGAAGTTTGTCAGAGTCATATCCGGCCGTTTATTCGGTCCCACCTCCGAGCAACCTAGTCATTTCCTTTGATTGTAATCTACTAGGAAGACCCCATTTACCGTCTAATGTACCATTCCGAATCATTGTACAATCTTACAGAATGGTCATGGTCAGTACCATCACAGATGAAGGGGCTTATGTGAGTATCCTTTCCTCAACTACTTGGAAAGCGCTTGGTTCACCAACGCTTCTACCTGAGATGCGAAATCTAACAGGCTTCAATAAAGGAACCAATCGACCGTTAGGGATCCTTCCGAGTTTGCCTATAACTTTGAGAGGGAAAACTGTATATCTAAACGTAATGGTAGTCCAAGGACCTTTAGATTATAATCTACTCCTTGGGTGTGACTATATTTATAGCATGGGAGCCATCGTCTCCTCACTCTTTTGACTAATGTGTTTTCCGCATGAAGGCCGAGTGGTCCAGCTCGTAGACCAGCTTTCATTCCCCGGCTCACACATAGCTAATAGTCAAGTGCCATCCCTAACTAGTCTTTTCATGCAAGGAATGTCTCATCAATCTCTAGTTTGTCCACCCAAAGAGCACGAGTAATTCAGTGGACATGACTGAAACCCAGGGGGCATGCACACTGGCCTGCTTCGAAAGGAAAATCTCAGGTATAGGGTAGGGTTCCGTGGAGGATATATGACTAGTCCGATACGCCCATCCATTTAGGAAAATGGGGTTAGACTGGAATAAGATACCTCCGTTAGAAGGTAGGCCTTTCCCGATAGAACAAGTGTTTTGTCTGCAAATTGAAGGGTAACCTGGAAACTCTACTTCGCTATACTTGGGGGCATGCAAACCTTTTTGCGTGCAAGTGAAAAGCGGCCAGCGTAACGCTAACTCTATAGTTCCACTAACTTCAACCGCTTAAGTTAGATGATTGGTCGGACCGACCATTCACCTTTACAGGGGCCGAAAGGCACCAATAGAGTAAAGGAAGAGTTTTCCTACCTAACCTCAGTAGTTAACTAACCCCTAGGATAGTAGTTGGTCATTCCTAGCTTGCATAACGAAAGGATGTGGAGCAAAGTTTCGAATGGTGCAAGCTCCTTAAAAATTGAACTTATCGATGAGACATCCTTATTATACGATTGGAACGAGCCGTTTTTATGCGAAGTTTAAGCTCGTTAAAAATTAAACCTAAGTAATGAGAAAATGTTCCCCCAGAGTTTAAGCTCATTAAAAAATGAACCAACCTCCGGTAAATAACCTTTTGTGAATGCATTATCATCAGCTTCTGAGCCCTGGTCGTGTTCCTGCCATCACCTCCACTTTGTTTTAGCCGATCATACGCCTCCATTTGATTGTTTACCCTTTTGAGGAATAGCTGCAAAGATTTATTCTATTAGGCATCCTTGTAACACTGCCGTGATTGGAAAATTCCAAACCTTACCTCGAATTATCAGTTACCCAAAAATATCACTCGTTGCTCAAAGATGAGTCTCCTTTAAGCTCTTTTCACCTGACTCGTAAAATATGAAAAGATTTCTGAGAAATTGGCCTCTCCAGCTTGTTAAAGCTACCAGGAGTGCTATCCCTCCTCTAGATTTTAATATTTTTGGACTTGAGGGATTATTACACAAAAAGATCGAGCGCTTGTCTTGTTCGGCTCGTTAAAACTATCGAAAATTCATCCCTTTCGTATCATTTTATACTTTTTTAGACTTAAGGGAGTATATGATGAAAATGGATTACTAGAGTTTCTTTTCTGTCCCTTTTCAGATTCTCTAAAATTGAAAAAGGACCGAGTTGTCTTTGTCGTTAAACTTGTTAAAACCAATAGCGACAAACTTGTCCATGCAGAAAAGAACAAGTTTCATTGTCGCTAGGCTTGTTAAAACATAGCGAAGGGTTTGCCCGAAGGGCAATTTATAGCACAAGCATATGTTATCCTCCTCAAGCTTGATAAAAATAAAGAGGTATTGGTCAGCAATGACTGGGGAAAATTGGGAAGAAAACTTGAAGAAACTTTATTGGTAGTGAGTCGCTCTTGAGCATGACACTTTCACTCCGTCACCATGATTGAGTCGGGTTGGGTTATTCCGTTCACTGGTCATATTACCATTGGTCCACCGTACCATCCATCTTTGGTGTTAATGCTACCAATCCATTTCAGTGTCACCGATATGTTCAAGAGAAGTGGATCAGAGAATTCACCAACCCATCTTGTGTCTACCTGCTACAGTACCTTCACGCTTCATTCTTTCATGACCGCCACCCTGAACCCTGTATCATCAGATCGTTTTCACCTCCACAAAATCATTTGCTCTGTTCCGTGTCATAGATGTGGGATTCATTAAGGCCCTCCTACGACGGGTTACTTCTTGTCGGCGGCAGCTCATTATCCAAGAAGTCAACCTCGGAACAACCCTTTCAGTACTTTGAAGCTTGCATGCCTCAATGGCAAGTTTCTCGCTTTCGGTGATAGGTTTACATCAATGGCCTTCGACCAAAAGATTTTGCATGGTGTTCGACGCCAAGTCCCTTTTTCACACCGCGCGAATTGTACTGTAGTACCTTGAGGGTCATCATCATTATCAGTGATTCCTCTTGCGCCTGCTAACAGCTTACATTATTGGCTGGTAATCAGGTGATGTCTTTCCATGTTCAACTCCAGAACATTTTTCAAGTGGATCGACTTGTACTTCGGGCGAAGATTGGACGAGTTTGAAGACCCCGGATGTAGTTTCATCCATCCGGGCTGCAATATATTCAGGAAAATAAAGACATCAAATGTACATCATTGTTGCATAGATGATCATCCAAATCAAAGGATGATGGCTCTACCAGAATCATCAGTCTTCCACACAGATGGTTGTCTATCCTATGTACATGAAAATGAATTTATAAAGCTGAGCATGGGAATGCCCACCTCAGCTAGATCATGAAAATGTTATGAAGATAATGCATTGTATTGTATCTTATTACAGGTTGCCTCCCAGTTCGAAAGAACCTCATATCATCATGATAAAGCATTTCACCCGACATCAAAGATCTACGACCTCATGCTTTAGGGGGCAATTGTTATAGACATATTTGGGAACTGCAACCCCAATCACATATGTCCATAAACCAAGGGCTTTT